>PVKC010031286.1:0-14578 GCA_004027635.1 Crocidura indochinensis
CTTTCATTATGGTTCCAGAAGAAACACTCCATTGCAATTGTCTCAGACGGACGTTTGGAACTGGAGATCATAGTTGTCGTGCAGGTCTTAGCTCGAACCCTAGACTAGGGCTTTTTTATTGGTCACAGGATACCTACAGTCCAGTCGTGGTTCTATCAGCCAGTCATCTGTAAAACGCCATATTGGCTTTTGGATGGACAAAGGGGTGAAGAGTCTTATTGCCAGCTAGAGGGGTAGGATATCCTGATCTTAGGTCAAGTTGTTCCCATTTTCCTCGTCAGGATATCGTAAGCCATAGTTTTTTTTATAGAAACTGAACCATTATAATTCTCACCAATAATGCCTGAATTCCAATTTTTCTATATCTTCACTTACAACTCTTCATTTTATTGCATTATTATAGCTACTTTAACAAATGTGAGTTCATATCTCATTACATCTTTTTTTTTTTTTTGGTTTTTGGGTCACACCCGGCAGCAATCAGGGGTTACTCCCAGAAATTGCCCCTGACAGGCTTGGGGACCATATGGGATGCCGGGATTCTAACCACCATCCTTCTGCATGAAAGGCAAATGCCTTACCTCCTTGCTATCTATCTTGCCCCTATATTACATTACATCTTTCACTGACATTTACCTGATAAATAATGACATCGAACAACTCTTCCTGTACTTACTGCATTTGTAAATGTTTGTTCAAGTTCTTTGAGTTTGGGGAATTGGCAGGAAGAAGCATTTTTATTTGTGTTTGTTTTTGATCATGCAGTTTTACTTCCCATTAGTCCTCATTTTCCAAACCATGCAGACGCTAATGCATCAGCGCGAAAATTGTAGGTAGTTTACCATGATACCATAATGTTCATAATTTTTTTTTGTTTTTGGGGGCTACAACTGGTGACACTCAGGGGTTACTCCTAAGTATGCACTCAGAAATTGCTCCTGGCTTGGGGGACCATATGGGACTCCGGGGATGAATTGAGGTCCGTCCTGGGTCAGCCTTGTGCAAGGTTCGCTCCAACCCCCATAATGCTCATAATTTTAGATTGTTTTTAAAAAAGGAAATGGGATACTCAAAACCACTGGGCATTTTTTATGGTATATACTCCCTATACAGTGCTCAATACCATATTACTTAGTTTTCTAGAATGCTCTATACAAAATCTAATACATGAAACCTTTCCCCAGTAAAGTTTACCCTCACCAATCAGGAATGATGCAGAAAATGAAAAGCCTTTATAGTAAACTTTACAGCTTTAATTTATTATTTCATTTTATTTTATTTCATTTTTAAAGCATTCTGTCCCATTTCACATGGATCAGCTTTTCAATTGTAGCCCATGGATTGATATTTAGAGCCAGTTGATATATATGCATGAGTGTATATGTTTGCCATACCAATTCCTGTCTAATGTTCATCTGTAATGAATACAATATCAATTTCATACTGTGCTCATTACAATAATCATTTGCTTTTTTAGACTTGAAAATTATCATTGTTTTTAAAAATGCTGTAGACACAACCTAATATATGAAGGCTTTCTTCAGTAAAGTTTACCCTAACCAACCATGATTGGCTTAAGAAATGGAAAACCTTTATATCAGACTTGTCAGCTTTTCATTTTTTAAGAGTTCTGTCCCATATCACCCATGTCAGTTTTTCAAATGTAATCCATGGATCGTCGATCCTCTGTGTCTGCTGATATATGTGCATGAGTGTATGTGTTCGCCATACCAATATCCATCTAATGTCTGTCTGTAATAGATGCAATGTCTATTTTGTATAGTGTTCTCTTATCATTGATATCCCTGCCTTCCCTCCTTTGTTTGCCACCTTACAAACCCTCTTCTAGCCCTTCATGTTATTTCTCCACATTTAACTGTTTTTACCTTCAGTCCTTAACTCCTCACGAAGCAGAACATTCTTCCTATATCAGTCAGATGCCAACCAGCTCCCAAAGTGAAAAGATAGATTCTCAGCCTGAGAAGAAACCGACACTCTATTGCTATTGATTTGCACTCTGCAGCCCCTTTTTCTCAACCTTCCTTCACCGTGGTCTACCAGATTCGGTTGCTGAGAAGTCCCCCACTTGAGGGCATTTCCTGATATGCGACTGCTGGGAGCCATTTTCCTTAGACTCCACAAAACCCAATCACAGGTTGAAGCTGCTCTCTGACTTTTATTCCTCCCCCGCCTATTTCAAAGGACTCAAAGGGGACATATACATCTCCTTTGAATATCTCTTTAGATGCATTCCTTTAATAAGCATAACCTTTATCAAATATCTTCTTATGCAGAGGCAATGTCCCCAATATTCAGGATCTGTTTAGTACAGAATTCTAGTAGATAAGTCTCTAGAGATCATGGAAGAATAAAGGTTATGGGAATTGTTGGTCTTGAAACCTCAGCCCCTACATGCACCAGTACCTTGTGACATTGTTCCTTTTTGCACAGGCACGTTAAAATGGGAAAAGTTTACATATGCGAACAAGTTCTTATCTAATAGAGATAGGAACACACAAAATTTTATACTGCAGTGGGACATCACACCCTGACCACTTGGCAAGTGACTTGGCTTAGACTTCAGTAGATCAAGCATTGACCATTCACCCCTTAACAATGGATACCATCTACAAAAACAATCACTGTTTTTACACCATCACCAGGAATAAAAATTCTACCAAAAAAGGCCCTACACCCACCATGGAACCAACTTACTCCCAAGAGGGTTCTTATGACACCCTGATGACTTGGTAACAGCAATGGTCTGCTTTTAGGACAGTATTCTCTGCAATGCTACCTAATGGTGAGACGAAACTGGAAGACACCCCGCACCACCCAGACTTTGAATAGGACCTGTACAGAAACCAGGATCTATAACTACAGAACCTGACAGCACCAAACATGATGGTGAAGAACTGTTACTGGGACCACAAAGAATCACTATGGGGTTGGACAACCTAGTATGCCTGGAGCCTGGAGTTGGTCTTATGCCAGAATACTTCATGAGTAAGATCTCCCTGTTTTTAGCCCAAAGGTTTTTCCTTCCTATTTTCTCATATATTGCTGTGCCTATGCAAAAAACAGCTGCCACACGTGTGTACGCGCACACATACACATACACACACACATCATTTTTTGTGTATCTTGTATCATTTTTTATAAAAGGAGCTTACTAAACCTTCTGCTATTGTATTAATGACATTATTGGTGATACTTAATTTTCACAAATATACTTGTTAATGAACTTTTTCTTCCTTCCTTCTTCCATAATATTATCTTTTAGCTTTTCTATTTTCTTTCTAGTTTTTAATAATATCTTTATTTAAATACCATAATTACAAGCATGACTATAGTTGGATTTCAGTCACAAAAAAAACTTCCCCCTTCACCAGTGCAACATTTCCATCACCAATGTCCCCATCTTCCTCCTCCCATTTTCTGTCATCCTGAAACAAATGTATTATGATCAGTTATGTCAACTATGTGATACATTTTCTTTAAATGAATAAATTTAAAAAAAGAAAAGAGGATGTAATATTTTTGTTGGCACATGGCAGAGTCTTGTATTTAATAAGAAAAGACTTTCCAATTCACTTTTACTTAAGATAAAGTAAGAGGTAGCTTTAACTAAAATGCTGACAATGAAAACTTAACATACTCCATTTTACCTTCTAAACTGATAAAATAAATAAATAAATAACCAGAGCAGAAGGGCATTTATTTTTATTGTTCACAGCTGACTTGGGTTTGATCTTTAGCATCCCATATGGTTCCTGAGCATTGCCAGGAGTAATTTCTGAATGCAGTCAAGAGTAAGGCCTAAATACTGCTGCATGTTTCCCCAAAGCAAAAACAAACAAAATCCCTCTAAAATTTTATAGTCCCCTTTGTGATTTCTTGCTGCTGTTTTTATTCTTAAAATAGTAAATGTTTCTTGCTGTTTTAGTGAGAATATGTGAACTTCTTATTGATACAACATATAATTAGAGCTGCATGATGTAAAGGTTTGGGCTTGGGATCCGAGGGACCACAGAGCATTTTAGAAAGACATACAATGCACTTTCCTAGGATTTCTGTATGAATACTTTGGTTATCTCATCTCACTTACACATTCCTGCCTCTTATTTTTATGATACCTAGATGTCATATAGTAGGAGGTAGACTTGTTGAAGTTTAGCCAACTTGAGTTTGACCAAATTGAATTAAAATATACAAATGCTACATGAACTTTTGGAAGCAATTCTAGAGAAGTACTAAAAAGAAAATATATATTTATACACTGCATTTATATATACTTATTTGCTTTGAGGTGGCATATCTAACTGTGTGCAAGACTGTATTCTCGGAGATTGTGTGAGTCCTGAGATGATCTGAGGACTCTGTGCTCTGGGATAACTATTGTTGGGGCTCTGGAAATCATATGTAGTACCAGGAATCTAATTTGGATTGGCTACATGTGAGCCAAGAACCTTCTGCTCTACTAACTCTTTGTCCCCAAAAAAGTTTTAAGGAATATTTAAATATATATTTTATTTTTCTTTTTGTTGGGAGTCACATCCTGAGGTGCTTAGGATTTTCTTCTGGCTCAATGTCCAGTGGTCACTCCTGGTGGTGTTTGTAGAACTATATACAGTGCAGAGGATAAAATTAGAGTTGGCCATGAGCAAGGCACTTACTTAAACCTGCCTCTGTGATCTCTGGAGATAATATGGCTTTGTTTCCAAAAAACAAAGCTCTAAGGTATATATGGTGAAGGAGGTTCAAATTTGTTAGGATGGAGTCCAAGTCATTTCATTGAAGACAGATGGGTCATTTTTACAGAGAACTTAACCTGAAGGCATCTCAGATCAACTGTTGCTCAGGACCAAAGTTCGATTATAGTAGGTTGAAACTTAAACATAAATGTTGAGATCTACCAGAATGATTCTCCCCATCCATAGTTTAAATAAGCAAACAAACAAACAAACAAAAAACAGGAATGGAGTCAAGGTGGAAATCAGCAATATTTATCTATAAAAGATAAATTATAAACATTTTATATTTTGAAGGCTATATGAATTAGAATAACTTAATTCTGCTCTTGGAGCATAATCACAAATAATATATAAGTGATTGGTATGGGTATCATCCAATAAAATATATTTTTAACAGTAGATAGCTGCTGAGATGTGGACCCTACAGCACAATTTGCCAGTCCCAGAGAGAAGAATATTAGTGAGAAGTCTTACAAGTTTTAGAGCTTCTCTGTCAAGAATCTGACAGTCTTTGTGAATTCTGAATGGGAATCTGAATTCAAAGTATCTCATCTAAAGTTATTTTGTTTTATGGACTCTGTCCCTTATGTTTGTCCCATCTTTTTACCTCTTCTATTCCATCCTATATTATGTGCTAATAATCCGAAATTATCAAGTAAAAGAAGCTACTCCTAATACTAGCTCTTCCACTTCTGACAGAGATTACAAAGCACATTCTGCTCCAGCAGATATCTCTTTAGTTTCCAGCTATGACTAATAACAGGAGGGGCCCCTTGTTTGCACAAAGACAACTTGCTCAGCAAGCTCTAGAGAAAAAAAATTTTCTCTTTCAGAAATAAAGGTTAAAAATGTCAATGTTTTCCCTATATTTATACTATTAATCCTGACCTTGGAAAGTGAAAATCAACTGCCATATAATAATAGCATAATTGCTTGCAATGTCTGTCCTTGAAACTGGAATGCTAGAATTAGTTCTCCGATCTGGGATTCACACAGGAATTAATCTCAGACTCACACAGCAATTCAGGCATGGTAAATATATGCTCCTTAATCAAATTCTGAATGAAGATTTTGTGTATTATTGAATTGCCTGATGTATTTGAGCCACAGAAGGTTTACAGTGAAGAAAAGTAAATATGTACTTTTAACTGTATTAGAAACATGTAGAATTTCCTAATAGCTAAAATCAGTTAAGGCAGAATTTAGATGTGAGTTTTGTCTGTTTTATCTATTCTAAGCCCAAATTAAGAAATTTAATATGTATATGGGGTATATATATCAGATAATTATTTATCCATATCTGTATGGAAAAACTTTATGGAGGATCACTTAACCAAGACTTGAATTAAAATTAGTTGGCTTGAGAAGAATGACATACAAAATAATTTTGGGGGTGTGAATCAGGACACTAAAAATTTGTATGAAATAAAGTTGGAAATATAGTCACAGAGGAAAAGTATATGGCAAGCTGGAAAAGTAATAAGGTAAATATGTGATAAAGCCCAATTAAGAGCAGCTAGTGTACAAACAAAAGAAATCTGAAGGTTGTAGATCATCAGTAGTTCTCTAAGATTCATGTTTGTATATATCACATTAAAATGTTACTAATGTACATATTTTGATTCAATCAGTCTGGAATGCATTGAAAGATTCTGAACTTTGCATACATATCTGGAAATGATGTAGATGCTGCTAGTCCCAGGGTATAAGTTGTACCTGTTTTAATTATTTTTTAATTAAACACCATGATTTACAAGCTGTTTATAATAGTTTTCCCCAGTTACTAAGTTGCTCATGATTTAGTTTCGATCATACATTATAAAAAACCTTGTATCAGTGTATATTTCACACCACCAATGTCCCCAGTTTCCCTCCCCATTCCTCCTGCCTGCCTCTGAGACAGACATCTTTCTCTCTTCCTATCTCTCTTCCTCTCTATCTCTCCTCTCTATTTCTCTCTCTTTCCCCACAGATCAGTATATTCATTCTATGTCTGTCATTTCATTAAGTATCATATTTACCTTGTATATCAATGTATAAGAAAAATTCATGACTTTATTTATACTAATAGCTGTAAAGTATTCCATTGTATTGATGTATCACAGTTTTTGTAGCCATTTATATATTCTTAGGCATATAGGTTGTTTCCAGATTCTGACTATTGTAAATAATGTTGCAGTGAACATAGGAATGCAGAGGACATTTCTACATTGTGTTTTGTGATTACTAGAGTATATTCCTAGGAGCAGAGTTGTTGAATCATATGGCAGATCAATTTCTAGTTTTTTTAGGAATATTGTTTTCAAAAATAGCTGGACCAGTTGGCATTCCCACCAGTAGTGAACAAGTGTTCGTTTTTTCTCACAGTTATACCAGCACTAGTTGTTGTTGTTGTTGTTCTTTGTAGTTGTTCTTTGTGCTCCAGTCTCTGTAGTGTGAGATGATATTTTGTTGTTATATTTATTTGTATCTCTTTGATGAGTAGTGATTTGGAACATGTTTATGTGTAATTTGGCCTTCTTAAATTCTTCATCAAGGAAATATCTGCTCATTTCTTCTCCCCATTTTTGGATGTGCTAAGGCTGGCGATATGGATACCTGGAGTGTGTCCAAAGGGGATTAGAAATAGAGAAGATATCTGAAACTTTGAGTCCATGAGAATCACTTCTCCTGCAGCAAAAAAAAAATCAATTATAGCTTCCAGTGGCAAATAACATTAGGCCTTCATGAAGGATAATGATGTGGAACATTTTTTTTTATGTTCCTTTAAAGCCATGTGTATTTCCTCCTTAAGAAAATATTTTTTCTTGTAAGGCTCTATTAGTGCCTTGTATATTTTAGATATTAAGCCCTTATCAGATGGGTACTGGGTGAATAGTTTCTTCAATTCAATGGGTAGTCTTTGTATTCTACTCACCAATTCCTTTGAGGTGCAATGCTTCTTAGTTTAATGTAGTCCCATTTGTTTTTGCTTCAATTTGCTGGGCCAGTGGTGGGTCACCCTTAAAGATGGCTTTAGTTTCAATGTCATGGAGTGTTCTGCAGAAATTTTCCTCTATGTATCTTATCATCTCAGGTTTGATATCAATGTATTTAATTCATTTTTTATTTTTCTTTTGTGGACGTTGCTAAAGAGAGGTTTATTTTCACTTTTGTGCATGTACTTGACTAATTTTCCCAACACCACTTGGTTAAAGAGGCTTTCCTTGTTCCACTTTGTTTGTCTTGCCCCTTTATCAAAGATTAATTGATTATCTACCTTATGGTCAGTCTCAGAAAATTCAAGTCTATTCCACTTATCAAGGATCTATCATCATTCCAATACTATACCTTTTAATAATAACTGCTTGGGGCCAGAGAAATAGCATGGAGGTAGAGTGCTTGCCTTGCATGCAGAAGGACGGTGGTTCAAATCTGGGCATCCCATATGGTCCCCCGAGCCTGACAGGAGAGATTTCTGAGCATAGAGCCAGGAGTAACCCAAGCGCTGCCAGGTGTGACTCCACAGAAAAAATTACCCCACAATAAAGTACTGCTTTATAGTACAGTCTTTAACTTTACTTCTTCCTTTTCTTTATGTATGTCCTTGATATCTTTTTCTATACTAGTTGTTATGACAAATATTTCCACTACTATTATTGAATAGAATATGAAAGAGGGAAACCTTGTCTTGTGCCAAATCTTTTAGAAAAGATTTGTTTTTCTCTATTGAGAATAATGCTTGACATGGGCTGTGGTAAATGGCTTTCTACATTGAGGAAGGTTCATTCAATTCCCATCTTGTTGAGCATTTTTATTATAATTTTCTGGCCCTGGCCAAATGTTTTCTTTGTATCTGTTGATAAGATTGTATGAATTTCATAGTTTTTTTTGCTGATATGGAGTACTACATTTATTGACTTGCATATGTTAAATCATCCTTAGATATCTGAAAAAAATTTTAATTAGTCAGGGTGTATGACCTTCTTGATGAGTTGCTGGATTCTATGTGCTCTTATTTTGTTGAGGATCTTTGCATCTCTGTTCATTGGCTTGTGTTTCTTCATTTGTGGTGCTTCTGTTTGCCTTTGGTATCTCGGTGATGTTTTCTCCAAGAAACTAATTGGGAAGGATTATGTTTCTTCAGTTTCCTGTAAGAGTCTGAAAAGAAATTGGCAGTAAGTCTGCTTTAAAGATTTGAAAGAATCCATTAGTAAAACTATCTGGGTCTGGAATTTTGTTTTTGAAAAGTCATTTAATTATCATTTAAATTTTCTCTGTAGTTATAGGTTTAGCAGGTATTCCACATTATCTCATTTCAACTTTGAGAGGTTATTAGAGTTCAAGAAATTTATCAATTTCTTCTGGTTTCTCTTTTTATATTTCATAAACATTCTGAAGGTAGTCTCTGATTGTGCTTTGAATTTTTGTTGTATCTGTAGTGACATCATCTCTTTTATTTCTGATTCAATTTTCTAATTTTCTCTCTTTCTTTGTGTCCAAAATATGAGTGCATACAATCATCAGCTCTGAAAATTTCTCAGATTATGTCTTGACTGTTGCTTATAAGGATTTTCTTCCTGGTCCTCTGGGGCTCCACTGATTCTTATATTGTTCTGTTTAATTTATCCCAAAGATCTATTGCTTCTGTCTGCATATTTTGAGGATTTTTACATCTATTTTTCCATTATAAGGCTCTTTGCCAAATTCTGTTGAAAGGAGGTGTTATGCAGCTCATCTCCAAACTCACTGATTTTGTCTTCAGAAGTTGTTACTCTGTTGGTGAGGCTATCTGGTGAGTTTTCATTTTAACTACCAAGTTTTTCAGTTCTGAAATTTCTGTTTGAAGTTTTCTCATTCTTATTCTCAGATCCTCTTGATTCTTATGGGTTATCCCATGGTTTCTTTGAGTTCTTTAAATATCTTTAACATTTCCTCTATAGTCTTGATAAGAGCAGCTATGTAGGTGACTGATGTTAGCTGGTTCTTTAGAACCATTTACTAAGTGTAGTGGTATACTCTATTGCTTTCTCATTGTGATTTTTGAAGTGTTGTGGTTATTTTTATGTAGTCTTTGTATCCTACTCACCAATTCCTTTGAGGTGCAAAGCTTCTTAGTTTAATGTAGTCCCATTTGTTTTTGCTTCAATTTGCTGGACCAGTAGTGTGTCACCCTTAAAGATGGCTTTAGTTTCAATGTCATGGAGTGTTCTGCAGACATTTTCCTCTATGTCTATGTTATTTCTGCAGACATTTTCCTCTATGTCTATGTTATTTCTGCAGACATTTTCCTCTATGTCTATGTTATTTCCTCTATGTTATTTTTATGTGTTGTGATGGGGTTCATTAACTATAAGAAATGCATAGCTAAACAGAACTGCCATGCTCTTGTCTGGGCACACTCACCTCAGTTCAGTTGAAAATGGTGGTTTTTTTTTCCTTCAAAAGTTACCCATAGGGGTCTGGGCGGTGGTGCTGGAGATAAGGTGCCTGCACTAACCTAGGACGGACTGCGGTTTGATCCCCCGGTTCCCCATATGTTCCCCTGTGCCTGCCAGAAGCGACTTCTGAGCGAATAGCCAGGAGTAACCCCTGAGCGTCACCGGGTGTGGCCCAAAAACCAAAAAAAAAAAAAAAAAAGTTACCCACAGCCTGCAGTTACTACTGCCACTGCTGATGGCCAGTTATTTCTTTCTCCTGGCCATGCTCATTTCTGGGCACACTTACCTCATAATAATAATAGTGCTTTTTATTTCAAATTATGCCTACAGCCTGTAGTCACTCACACTGCTTCTGGTCACCAGTTCTTTCTTTCTCCCAGCCACACTCTTGACTCTGTTTTCATCATTTTATCTCTATAGTTTTCATTATTGTGATTTGGATGTGCCTAGAAGTGTTCATTTATTTCTCTTTTAGCTGGTAATCTTTGTGTGTTCAGGATGTGGGTGTGGGTTTAGCTCTGGAAACTTCTCAGCAGTTATGTCTTTGGCTGTTGATTCTTCATAGGATTTTTCCTAGCTCTCTGGACTCCAATGACTCTTATGCTGTTTTGGTTGACTTTATCCCGAAGTTCTATTGTCATCTGTTCACTTAATTTGACTAATTTTTCCATGTTCTGTTCATTTATTTTAAGACTCTTTTTCAACTTTTTCATTGTATGGAGATGTTTTGAGCTTATCTTGCAGCTCGCAGATTCTGTCTTCAGTAGCTGCTACTCTGCTGGGTAAGTGAGTTATGTTAGCCTATCAAGTTTTTCATTCCTGTTATTGAAGTTTTCTCCTTTCTACTCTCATATTCTCTTGAGACTTATTGGCTGCAATTCAATGAGTTCCTTGAACATCCTCAAAATTTCTTCCTTATCAGAGAATCTATACAGGTGGCTGATACTATTTGGGGCTTCAAAAACTACCATCTTCATTCACTAATCATGGTGGGGTTCTAAATTACTTTCTCATTATGACATTTTCAGTATAGTGGTGTTTTGTGTCTATTGTGGTGGGGCTCATTGACTAGAAGAAATGTGCAACCAAGAAATAAAGCAGAGCCACCATGCCCTTCTTAGAGTACACTGACTTTTTTTGAGTCAAAAAATGATCCTGCTGCCAGTCTTTCTTTCTGCCTCAGTGTGTTGGTACTTTTGAATTATGTATGCCATTCATTTTGGGGAACACTGTAGCAGCAAATCTTACTTTCAGTACTAGTTGCCCAGATGTGGGTGTAAAAAGAGGAATTAATTTTCTAACTAATAATGGTAGATAATTTTCTTATTCATTGTACATATTGTATATGAAAAATTATCAACAGAAGTTTATACTTAAAAGAAAATGTTTCTCTTTCGATCTATATTTTTCAACAAAATTTGATTTTATATTCTACTATTCTCTATTCTTTATTTGGTCAGCCAGTCATATCTGTTTGTCTTGCTCACCACATTTAGTTATCCAAACAGGTGTGTGGAATGACTGTCTATGAGGATATATTGGCTTGGACATCATCAGTTCTAATCATCAGTGACAAAGCCAGATTGTGTAATGCAAATTGTTTTTAGGGGAAAAGTCCACATATGGTTTTGGGTATTTAGTTCTGATTCATAAACTGATATAGGTATTTTTGTGAATATTGAATAATTATGATATGGCAATGCTGAAATTTATTAATAGTAAATTTTCCTAATACTGCTGCCACATTATATACTGAAAACTCTGACTTACCTTGATCATTCAACCTCAAATCACAGATCTCTGATGCTATGTATTAACTTTACTTAATCCTGTTAGAATGGAGAACTCAGGTTGACACAACTTTTCACATCATAAGGTCCTCAGAGCCTTGAAAATCAATGTGAAGGAAGAAATTGCTCCATTGGTTGACTTCATCCAATGTGTCTCTAAGGTAGTGCCTTGTCGCCTTGACAAATACATTCCACTTCCTGTGTTCTTTATCTTAAAAAAAGACCATCAGAATCTCTCCTACTTTCCAAACTAGAAATTGGAGTCCATTCCAAAAGTTTTCCTATTTCCTATGTTCCCAGTCTCTATTCTGTAACAAAATTCTATTCATTCCTTTTCCACAATGTCCTGGATATATTAATCCTATTCCCAAAACCAATTATTCAACTAAATTCCTCAGCTAGCCTAGAAAAATATCCTCTTTTGAGTCTTATGCTGTCTTGTACCTCCTCATTCACAATCATCTCAATGTACTTGCAACATTTCAGTAGTTTTTATTCTAAAATACGAATATGGTTCTCTTATGTAAAACTCTCAATGGGGCCAAAGAGATAGTATAGCAAATAAGGCACTCACCTTGCATTTGGTCTTTGGGTCCCTAGAGCCACTTATGGTTTCCTAAGCACTGTGAGGTGTATCTCTGATAACACTGTCAAAAGTAATCACTGAACACAGTCATGTGTGGACTCAAAACAAAAACTGATAAATAAATAAAACTCTCAATGATTCTCGAAACTAATAGGATAAAATTCCAACTCTTTCCATTGCATTGTTAGTTGACTTCTGTAGCTCTCAACAATTTTTTTCCACCTTACTTCATGCTACTTTCTTCTACATATTTATAGTATCTTTTTAGTTTTGTTCTGGGATGATAGGGGCACAAAGAGATGTACTCAGGGTTCATTCCTGACTTTTTACTCAGGTATTATTTCTTGCAGGGTTTGGGTACCAATGTTATGCAGGAGATCTAATTCAAGTAAATTTCATGCAAGTTTGTGCTCTACTTACTGTATTATTACTATGGGTCATACATCATTATAATAGTTTAATCCCAACAACTCTTTCCCAATGAAGTCATATCCTTTTATACCTACTTCTACTTAAAATGTCTTTTCCTCCTTTCACAGCATGAAAAACCCATGCAAACAATACTGCTGCCACATTATATTGTATTATATTTGCTCAAAGAAACAATTTTCAGAATTCCTCTGACAATATATGTATTATAATTGTGTGTTATGGTCAGTATGTTATATAACCGATTATATAATAGTATGCATAATCATTCTATTCTCTGTATTTCTGGTTCCCACATTTATTCTTTACACACTAATTTTTAGGGAACAAGGAAAAATAGAAGGAAGGAAAAGTGTGTTCACGTTAATATAACATTTCTGTATACACTTAGGCAAATCGAATATACAGAAAGTACAAGTTATAGCCTATAAAGTTTTATGTGAATAGTTATCTCATATCATTGAGTAATCAGGAAACTAAGCCTCTGGGAAAAGTTCATATTATAAAAATAAATCTTTCTGAAAAGAGAAGAATCTCAAAAATTTGCACAACTGTCCCCTGTGTACTGCTGCCAGATGTTTTATTTTTAGAAAGTATAACTCCTTCATAAATCCAACTTTCAACCAACTTTAGGATCAACAGGAATAAAATATCACATGTTTAAAATTCCCATACCCAATGTGCCACTTATGCTCCCATGGTGCTTCTGGGTCAGGGAAGGCTGCCTGGAAGATAATTATGGTGGGATGAAAAGAAAAACAAAGCTCTAGGTCAAGAAAATCTAAATGTAAGAGAAATTAATAGAAAATATAACTTCTAGGGACAGAAAAGAAACATTTAAGGAAGTTAAATATAAAATGCCAATTATTTTAACTCCATCAGAGACAAAAATAAAAGGTAATAAAAATAGAGGTTGAAATTTTTTCTTTTTCTGAAGAATATCAATATTAATGTCTGTGGCTGGAGTGTTGATCTGCTAAATATTTTCATTTTCATCTACCTCACAGAAAACACATATATGCATGCATACACATACTCACATGTTTACTTCCCACAAAAGAAGACTGAAAATAGAAAGCATCAATAATATAAAACAGATAAACTGAGAGACATATTGGAGAAGATCGGCATGACAGGATAATATATAAATCCTTCAAAATGTCATATATTCTGGCTACAGGTACCCAAATTGACACCATTGGATTAAGTACCTAAATAAACAGAAATAAAATCTTTAGTTAAATTTTGCTTCAACATCTATTTTTACTGTGAAACTAGGCCTAACCAGAATCCAGAGTAAGATGTAAGAAATTTGAGAAGATGCATCCCTTATTTTTCAGTATCTTTGGCTCCATCTATGACTTAATACACCAAAATAATAATAAATGTATCTCAGTTCCGAGAATTGAACTGCCATTTGATCCAGCAATTGCCCTCCTAGGTATCTACCCCCAAATCGGAAGGACATTTGTCCCAAAATATGTGTGCACCCCACTATTTATTGCAGCACTCAGTATAATAGCCAAGTCCTGGAACCAACCTCGATGTCCAACAACAGATGAGTGGATCATTAAGTTGTGGTATCTATACACAATGGAA
>PVKC010031287.1:0-14586 GCA_004027635.1 Crocidura indochinensis
TCTTTTTTTTTTTTTTTGGTTTTTGGGCCACATCCAGTGACGCTCAGGGGTTACTCCTGGTTATGCGCTCAGAAGTCGCTCCTGGCTTGGGGGACCATCTGGGACACTGGGGAATAGAACCACGGTCCGTCCAAAGCTAGCTCACACAAGGCAGGCACCTTACCTCTAGCGCCACCGCCCGGCCCCTCAACTCTCCTTTTTAAGCATAAATATTAACATTCAGAAATGTGGCAGGGAATTCCACCTCACTGAAACTCGAATGAAAACAGGGCCCACTTTGCAATGTGGATCTCAGAATTCACAAGGGCTATTCCTCCTCCTCCCTACAGATTCTGAGTTTCCACTAATGAAGCATTCATGAGGTCTGTATATTTTTCTTTAAAGATCTTACTATATAAAAAGGGAAAGTCCAAAGTAACTGATAATTAACTATGGGGCCGGCGAGGTGGCGGTAGAAATAAGGTGTCTGCCTGGCAAGCACTAGCCAAGGAAGGACCACGGTTCGATCCCCCGGCATCCCATATGGTCCCCTAAGCTAGGGGCAATTTCTGAGTGCTTAGCCAGGAGTAACCCCTGAGCACTAAATGGGTGTGGCCTGAAAAACAAAAAATAAAATAAAATAAAAAATAAATAAATAAACTAACTACACCCAGCAAATTTCAGTTTTGTTTGTTTTTAAATGGGACTAACACATCTTAAACTCTAATTCATAACACCTATATATAAAGTATGTATTTATTTGTGGTACTAGCGATTGAATACCAAAGGCCTCACACAGGTATGTGTGCTACCACTGAATATAATTCACTTTCAAAGCCAATAAAAAAAAAATGAAGTTGGAGTTCAGAGATGGTTCAAAAACTGGAGTACATGCTTTGCATTCAGTAAACCTGAGTTGAATTCCTGGCATCCAACGTTCCCCTAAGCACTGAACTGTGAGTACCCTCCAAGCTTCAGCAGATCCTAGTTGCCTTTCTTGCAACGCCCCCCAAAAGGCACTGAAAAAGCTGCAAAACAATGGTAGAAATGTTCATAATCACAGCTGTTTTAGAATTATGTTAAATTCATGAAAATTGCCTTGTAAATGAAGTACAGAGCACTAAGATTCCTCAGTTTGCTATTAGATTCCCAACAGTCTAATCTTAAAAACACATTTCTTAAAACGTGCCTCCCTCAGTAGACGGCATTTTGGAAACATGAGAGCAGTGAAAAATAAATGAACTTGTAGATCAGAACTCTACTCCAGTGTCTAAATGGTCAACTGATTTTTGTTTGTTTACTCTGCTATTTCAGTCTAATATCACAGACTCTACAAAATAATATCACTGCAAGACTCCATCCTTCTAATTTTTTTACAATTAATTCAAGTCCTTTTCAACTTTTTTCCTTTTGGTATTTGATACCAGAGATTGAACCTAGGGTCCTCAAGCATGCATGTTCTACCACTGAGTTAAATTCTTCTTCTCTTTGAAAGTATTTGAGCACAGTGTGATATGCAGTTACTATACTTTAGGTTTTACTAAAGGATTAGTACTCAATTTCCTAAAGTGTAAAATGAGACCAAGATGTTTATAATTCAAACTTTTATGCATACTAATAATCATTAATAGATATAACTGTATAATAACTAATTATACATTGTATAATTATTTAAGACTTTGGGATCAAAATAAAAATGAATAAGTCTCCTAAAGTTGCAACCTAAAGTGCTACCCACTATCCACATATCTCCATACATTCAAAGATCAATAAGGCATATATATATGTATATATGTATGTGTGTATATATATATGCATAATTTACTGGAATATTGTTAGGATTTAATAAAAACTGTATGTTTTATTATATAAAAGTAAGATTCCTGGTAAATGTTTATTAAATAATATCTGTTACTGCCATTTTTAACTAAAACCTTGCAAATCACAGTAATAAAATTTCAATCTCTTAAAAAACTTACAGAGGGGGGGCCGTAGAGATAGCATGGAGGTAGGGCGTTTGCCTTCCATGCAGAAGGACGATGGTTCAAATCCCGGCATTCCATATGGTCTCCCAAGCCTGCCAGGAGTGATTTCTGAGTGTAGAACCAGGAGTAATCCCGGAGCACTGGTCGGGTGTGATCCCCCCCCCCAAAAAAAAAGACCTACAGGATTGGGGCTGGAGTAATAGTACACAGGTAGGTAGCTTGTCTTACACATAGCCCACCAGCATTTAATCACCAGCATCCCATATGGGTCCCCAAGCACTGCCAGGAGTTATTCCTGAGCACAGAGATAGGAGTAACCATGAGTATGGATTACCAGGTATGCCCCAACCTCCGAAATAAAACTTACAGGACTTGGGGATTCTTTTCCTTGAATACCAAAAAGTTCTATGTCATTCTAGAACCTCCCTGATCAGTGAAACCTGCAGGGGTTTTTGAGCTACAGAGAACTTGTCCCTTTGGTTGTTATTGAACATCCTGACAAGGTTCAAGTACCACAGGGGTGCCAGGATCGAGCCCAGAATCAGTTGTCTGCAAGGCAAATACCTTACCTTACCTTACCTGCTGAAGTACTGTTCTGACCCCATCCTTATTCCTTTTTAAAAGAAACTTTCTGTTTCGTTTGATGGCCATACACCAGTGGTCCTCAAACTACGGCCCATGGGCCACATACTGTATTTGTTCCCATTTTGTTTCTTCACTTCAAAATAAGATATATGCAGTGTGCATAGGAATTTGTTCATAGTTTTTGTTTTTACTATAGTCTGGCCTCCAACAATCTGAGGGACAGTGAACTGGCTCCCTGTTTAAAAAGTTTGAGGACCCCTGCTACACCATCAGGAATCATCTTGATGGTGCTCCGGAGACCCTATGGATTGCTAGGGATCAAACCCAAAGTCCCACGCAAGATAAGTACCCTTCCCACCTATCTATCTGACCCAGGGACTCAACATTTTTGTCCTTTCATTTAATGATCTTCTCTTCTTTCAGGCAAGCTCAGTTTTCTATGCTCCACTTATTCCAGGTGATACCATTATGTCTGCAATGCATCCTGTCATCCTCTTATTATAAAGTAGGGCAGAACTGGAGGTTGCCAAGGGAAACCAGATTACCACATGCAACACGTAAAATTAAACAGAACATCTTCAGTATCTGAGACCTGCTAAAGGGCTTTCCTTCCTAACCTTTTGCAGGATCACAGCACAAGCACGCCAGCAGGTTAGACAGAACGAATCAAGTAGCAGAGGTTGGAAAGCTGACTCCCAAAGAAGTCAATGTTTCTCATTATTCCACTTTTACCATGTGCTAATAATAATGCTCTAGACTTGTTTCTGTCTAGAAAAAAAACAGTACATTGTTCTCTTTCATGCCATCATGATAATTTTAATAAATGTTCTATTTCTTAGTGTAAAAAAAAAAACAATTGTCTAGAGAAACTATTTTAATTACTCCACCAAAAGAATGAAATGGCATTAAAGTTATCAACCTTAATCAAACTTTATACTAATACCAATCTCACCACCTGAAAATTCAAAATCTACATGCTTTTATCTGAGATTTGGCTACACCTTATTAGAGAATTCTAGGTGAGACCTAAGTTAGGTAGCTAAGTATTTTAATAACATGCTTGGTAAAGTACGTCTGTATATAGTCAGACATATAACACATGCATGAATATATGTACACACATGGAGTTTATATATGAGAATGGAAATACCCAGCACTAACAATGTGTAAGTAACAGTAAAATCAGAGATTGAGGCTAAGTCAAGGAGAGGCAGCCTTACCGCTTATGCCACCGTTCCAGCTCCAACATTAATATTCTTTTTTTTTTTTTTTGGTTTTTGGGCCACACCCGGTGACGTTCAGGGGTTACTCCTGGCTATTCGCTCAGAAGTCGCTCCTGGAAGGCATGGGGGACCATATGGGGAATCGGGGGATCGAACAGCGGTCCGTCCTAGGTTAGCGCAGACACCTTACCTCCAGCGCCACCACCCGGCTCCCCAACATTAATATTCTTATACTCTAAGGTCTTTAATATTCTTTTTTATCTTTTGGACACTGCACACCTCCTAGACACATTTGTGAAACAAATACAATAAGAGGGGCCAAAGAGGTGGCACTAGAGGTAAGGTGTCTGCCTTGCAAGCGCTAGGCAAGGAAGGACTGTGGTTCAATCCCCTGGCATCCCGTATGGTCCCCCCAAGCCAGGGGCAATTTCTGAGTGCTTAGCCAGGAGTAACCCCTGAGCATCAAACGGGTATGGCCTGAAAAAACAACAACAACAACAAAAAAAAAAACAATAAAAACACAAACTTGTGATTATCGTGGGAAAAAAATCACAAAAGGAAATTCTATGAGGGTGGGCAGGAGTAGAAGTAAGGAAAAGGATCAGAAAAGACAGAATGAGGCCTGGAGGAATACAACAATGGCTTATTACACCTGCTTGCAAACTATGGCCACAATCTCACACCAGTGTCCAAAGTGCAAAGCATAAACCTAGCAACTCTGTTGTCTGAGTTCCCTAGCACCATGTATAATTTCTGGCCATACAGCAAGGGGATATATAAGCACCACAAACATGATGTGCCCCTGAGAAGCACTGCACCTAAAGAGATGTGAGCATCACAGTCAAGAAGTGCAGCCTTTGGAGAGAGCACATGTGTGGGCACAACAGAAATTCTTTGTGAGATCCACAACATTATTTGGGGGCCTCACTGGGAACGCTATTCAAAGGACAGAACTGGGGCCGACGAGGTGGCGCTCGAGGTAAGGTGTCTGCCTTGCAAGTGCTAGCCAAAGAAAGACTGTGGTTCGATCCCTCGGCATCCCATATGGTCCCCCAAGCCTGGGGCAATTTCTGAGCGCTTAGCCAGGAGCAACCCCTGAGCATCAAATGGGTGTGGCCCAAAAAACCAAAAAAAAAAAAAAAAAAAAAAAAAAAAAAAAAAAAAAAAAAAAAAAAAAAAAAAAAAGGACATAACTAAGAGTTCAAACTTCAGTTAGCTGTGGCAACTGTGTAAGAACCAAAATCTTAGGTGCAACCTGGTGCAAATGCCACAGTCAAGTATGTGTACAATCCACCAACATTGCAAGAAAAACAACAACAAATAAAGGGGGAAAGAATAAAATGGTATAATAATAAGGGTCAAAAAGCTGTCTGCATCCTGAAATGGTTTAGGAAAAGATGGCTAAATGCTCCATGAAAAAGAAAATCATGGATAAATATGAGACATTTATGGTGCCTCCCTCTGAAAAATGCTGAAGAAAACTGAAATCAGGCAGCATGTCAAGTACATATGCTCCATGTGTGGCAAGACCAAGATGAAGAGATGAACTATGAACATCTGGCACTACGATTCCTGCATGAAAACACTAATAAGTGGCTCTTGAACCTGCAATAGCACTTCTACTATCACAGTCAAATCTTCCATCAGAAGACTGAAGGAATTAAAAGACCTGTAGATATGCCACCTGAAACATTGCTAGAAAGTGAAAAGGGAACAAAAAGGAACCACAATTTCTTAAAAATAATTTGAAGACGTCAAATGGCAAAATCCAATGACATAGTTCTAGTGAGTTGGAAACTTCAAGTCAGATATTTTTAGAAAATGGCAACCTCAAGTCAGAGAACTTCAAATTTAGAAAATGGCAATGTGATTAATTATTTATATACTACCATTAATTCTATATGTGGTACCAAAATAAATTAAAATGAATAAATATGGAAGCTTAGTTTTAGGAGATGCAAAATAATCATTAAATACAAAGATTAATATAATAGTAATAGATTTTTCTTAACTTTTTCTTCCATCTACCAATTATAAATTATAACATTATAAATCTTAATATTTATAAATATTCTATTAGGTGTGTATATTATTGACAGATCAGAATTATCATAGCAATCTGCATGGCCAGAGGAACAGGACAATGGTAGGGCATTTGCCTTGAATGCTGCCGACTCAGGATGGACCTGAGTTCAATCTCTGGCATCCCATATCGCACACTGAGCCTGCCACAAGTGATTACTGAATGCAGAGCCAGAGGAGTAACCCCTGAGCACTGCTGAGTGTGGCCCCAAAACCAAAACCTAAAAATAAAATGTACATTCAATCTCAAGGCAGCCAGTGATAATTAAAACGATTTAAAAAAAAAGAAATTGGCACGCTGATACATAAAAGTACAAGGGGAAGGGGCATAGTGATGGCGCAGCAATAGGGTGTTTGCCTTGCATACACCTGACCCAGAACAGACCTAGGTTCAATACCCGGCATTCTATATGGTCCCCCAAGCCAGGAGCGATTTCTGGACACACAGCCAAGAGTAATCTCTGAGTGTCACCAGGTGTGGCCCCTCCAAAAAAGTACAAGGAGGGACTGAAGTAATAGTACATCAGGAATGTCACTTGCTTTGCATGAGGACAACCTGAGTTCAATTCCCCAGCATCCCATATGGTTCCCTGAACACAGCCAGGAGGAATTCCTGAGTGCAAAGCCAAGATTAACTCCTTAGTGCCACCAGATAAGGCCCCAAAACGAAACTAACCAACCAAACAAAAAAAGTGAAAAGGACATCTATAGGAGAAAAAGTACTGCATCTCACAGAAGAAAACAAAACATCAACTTTCACTTGACAGTATATACAAAAATTAACTGGAAATGAATCATAGATGTAAATGTGAAAGCTAAAAGATAAAACAGCAGAAAATACGAAATGCACTATACAGACTTGTTACCTAGTGCACAAATAACATGTGCCATAAAATTAAAAAGTTGACGAACTGAAATTTGTCAAAAGTAAAAAACTTTCTGACGCTGGAGTGATAGCACAGCATGTAGGGCATTTGTCGAGCATGAGGCCAACCTGAAAATGATCCCCAGTATTCCATTTGGTCCCCAAAGATTGCCAGGAGTAATTTCTAAGTGGATGCTGATCTGAGAAGATACATTTTTCTAAAGGGGTGTTAGAAGAAAAAGTTGCCTCCCTAGCTGAATTTGCTCTCCAGAACAGGCAGGGACTGGACCTACTCTTCCTGAAGGAAGGAGGGTGACTCTGGGAGAGCAATGTTGTTTCTATGCTAACAAGTCAGGGGTCATTCATGAGATACTAGAACTGGTGAAGGCTAGTTTGCAGAAACAGGAAAGGTGACTGAAAGATTCTGCCTCTGGTATGAACAGTAGATCACTTAATCACCCTGGAAAAATTCCCTAATAACCACCCTGGCTGGGCTATAATTCATTTTTGGGGATGGTTTTCTTAGTAGGCCCTTGCATAATTAATTTCCTCACCTGCTTTATTCAGGCACACATAGGTGTGACTAAGATGCTTGTGCTAAGGTCTTAGTATGTGCCCAAGGACAAGGAACCTCAAAGAGAGTCCAAGATTTGACTCAGGTCCATAAAAAGAGGGAATGTGGGGTCCTGGGTTCTGAACAAGGAGGGACGCCATTTTGTAAAGACCACATGGCAGGCTTCTCTTCTGTTCTAAACGAGGAGGGGTGCCATTTTGTAAGGATGACATGGTGTACACCACAGGCCAAGTTTCATCAAGCTTATTTCCATTAATACCACCCCAAGGTACCTGGCCATACCAGGTAGCCTATCAGGTAAGGATACAAGGAAGCAGTGGGAAGGTACCCCTAGACAATAGCCAATCATTTTAAAGATCATCAAAAGCTAGAACCTCCCTATATCCTTCTCTATATAATCCTCTTCATGACATTGGGCAGGGTTCATCTCCTTCTAGAGATGGCCTTGGTGGGCCAGTTTGGGGACTGTTGGCAGACAGATTAAAGTATTCAGCTTTAAAAAAAAATAAGCATACTCCCTGATCAAATGTAATTCATCCCGGAGATGCAAGGATGGTTCAGCATGCATAGCTCAATTAATATACTATACCACAGCAACAACCACAACAAAAAGATAAGAACCATACGATCATTTTTATTGATGCAAAGAATGCTTTTGAAAAGATCCAACATGATAAGAATCTTCAATAAGGCCCAGAGTGATATTATTGCTGATAGGGCATTTTCTTTATAAGTGGCTAACCCAGGTTCAATCCCCAGCATCAGATATGGTCCCCCCCTGAGCACAGCTAGGAGTGATTCCTGAGTGCTGAGCCAGGAGAAACCCTGGAGCTGCCAAGTATGGCCCAAAAACCAACAAAAAAATTCTTCAACAAAATAGTGGATAGAACTTTTCTCAAGATAGAAACAGCCATCTATAACAAACCCACATCCAGTATTATTCTTGATGGCGAAAAACTGAAATAATTTCCTTAGAGATCAGGCACAAGGATGTATATACTGTCTCCACTTTTATTTAATATAGTTTAGGAGTCCTGGCTACAGAAATCAGGCAAGAAAAAGAAATCAAAGGGATCCAAATTGGAAAAGAAGTCAAATCATCACTGTATAAGACCTCACAAAATACACAAAAATTTTCTTAGAAACAATAAATCAATACAGTAAAGTAGCCAGCTACTTTTCTGTTAATACAAAAAAATCAATTGTGGGGTCAAAGATAGCACAGTTGTAGGGCATTTGCCTTGCACGCAGCCAAACCAGGATGACAGGAATTTGATTTCTGGCATCCCATAAGGTCCCCCCGAACCTGCCAGGAGTGATTTCTGAGTGCAGAGCCAGGAGTAACCCCCAAGCACCACCAGGTGTGAACCAAAAACCAAAAAGAAAAAGAAAAATCAGTTGCATTTTTTTTGTTTTTTCAGTTTTTTTTTAGTTGCATTCTTATATTCAAAAAATAAATCAAAAAAGAAAGAGATTGGGAGCCAGGAGGTGGCACAGGAGGTAAGGTGCCTGCTGCCTTGCCTAGGACGGACCACGGTTCGATCCCCCAGTTCCTATATGGTCCCCCGTGCCTGCCAGGAGCGACTTCTGAGCGAATAGCCAGGAGTAACCCCTGAGCATCACTGGGTGTGGCCCAAAAACCAAAAAAAAAAAAAAAAAAAAAAAAAAAAAAAAAAGAAAGAGATTGGGGCAAGAGCAGTGGCACAACAAGCAGTAAGGCATCTGCCTTGCATGTGCTATCCTAGGACGGACTGCGGTTCAATCCCCTGGTGTCCCATATGATCCCCCAAGCAAGGAGCAATTTCTGAGTGAATAGCCAGGAATAACCCCTGAGCATCACCAAAAATGATAGAGAGAGAGAGAGAGAAAGAGAGAGAAAAGGAGAGAGAGAGATCAAAGAGTCTATCCCTTTCAAAAACATCAAGTATCTAGAAATCAACTTATAAAAAGACATGGGAAAGCTATACCATTATAATTTTAAATCACTTAAGAAAGAGATAGAAGAACTTAGGAAATAGAAAAAAATATTTCATGCTCATGGACTGGAAGAATGTTGTTAAAATGACTATCCTACCTTTACTTTTATATAGATTCAATACAATTCTCACCTAAATTCATATAGCATTTTTCAAAAAACTAGAAAAGTCAATAACATAGTAGTTTGTATAGAATCAGAAAAGACCACAAATAGCCAAAGCCATGCTAATAAATAACACATGTAGAGGTATCTTCATTATCTAATTTGAAACTGTATTATAAAGCTATAGTGATCAAAACTGTCTGGTACTAGAATACCAGATAGACTCTCCAATCAATGAATCAGAATCAAATAGTCAAGGATAAAACCCCATATATAAGGACAGTTAATATTCAATTAGGTCGCTGAGAACATAAATGAAATTGAGTAAAGATAGCCTCTACAGCAAATGTTAATTGGAAAATTAAACAACTATGCTTAAGAAATTAAAGTTTGGCCCATATCTCACACCTTACACAAAAGACAATTAATATTAATTCAAAAACCTAGAGATCCAAATGGAAACTACATGTCCAGTGAAGAAACTATATGCAAGTTGTTCCAAGATTTGAACTTCAAAGATATCTTCAACAATAATCTGATACCACTAGCAAAGACAATAAAATAAACAAATAGGATTACATTAAATTAGAGATTTTGCATGGCAAAAAAAAATGAGTCAAAATGAAAAGATAGCTAACTATATAAGAAAATGTATTTGCATTCAACACTTTAGATAAAGGCTTAATATCCAGAAAATATAAAGTACTAACAAAGATCAACAGAAACAAATTCAAAATCCCTAATCCAAAAGTGGGTTATGGGGCAAATAGCACAGCCACAGCAGTAGGGTGTTTGCCTTGCACAAAGCCAATCAAGATGGAATTTTGGGTGTGACCCAAAACCAAACAAACAAACAAAAGAGGTTGGGTGAGTCCAGGCCAAAGCAATAATAACAGTAGGTAGGACATTTGCCTTGTATGCAACAGATCTGGGTTAGATCTCCGGCATCCCATATGGTGGTCCCCGACCTGCCAGATGTGATTTCTGAGCACAGAGCCTAACCCCTGAGTGCTGCCAGGTATAGCCCAAAAAGAAAAAAAAAAAAAAATGGGGAGACAGGCGAAGCAATAGGACAGTGGATAGATAGGGTGTTTGCCTTGCATGCAGTTGATTCCTGGCATCCCATATGGTCCTAGGAGTAATTTCTGAGCACAGAGCAGAAGTGATCCTGAGCACCACCAGTTGTGGCCCAGAAACCAAAAAGGAAAAAAAAATGGGGAGAGGAAATGAACAGACACTTCTCAGACAAAAACAAGCAAATCACCAATAAGCACAAGAAAAAGTGCTAAGCGGTCAGAGTGATGGCACAGCAATAGAGTGTTTGCCTTGCACGTGTTCAACCCAGGAAGGACTGTGATTCAATTTCTAGCATTCCATATGGTCCTCCGAGCCTGCCAGGAGTGACTTCTGAGTGAAGAGCCAGGAGTAACCCCTGAGTGCCGCCAAGTATGACCCAAAAACCAAAAACCAAAAAAATTAAAAGAAAAGGAAAAAGTGCTCAGTATCATTTATCATTAGGGAAATCCAAATTAAGACTATAATGAGATATCATCTTATATCAGTGAAAATGGCACAAATCAAAAACAGTGGGAACAATCTATGCTAGAAGGGATATGGGAATAAAGGAATTCTATTCCACTCCTAGTAGAAATATTGTCTGATTCAATCTCTGTGAGAAATGGCATGAAGAATCCTCAGTAAACTTAGAGTTGAGCTGCCATATGAATGGGTTATGAATATGCGGTACATATACACAATGACTACTATGCAGGAATTAAGATATCGTGCAATCCTGCTGTAACCTAGTTGGAAATGGAAGATAACATGTTGAGTGAAGTATGCCAGAGAAAGAAAGACAAACACAGAATGATCTCACTTATCTGTGGAATATAGAATAATTGGGTGAGAAAATGTAATGTAGCAAAAGCAGGGGGAATGCCTAGATCACCCTTGACCTCAATGTCTAGGGAGGAAAAGGAGAGAAGAAAAGATATCAAGTAGGAAGGAAGAAGGTGAGAAAAAGAAATGGTGGGGGAATAGGGGTCAGGATTTTGGTTACACTGGTGATGTGAGAATGTGTTATAGCTACATATAGCATAAACTCAATAACACTGAAAACATCTAAGCTGCAACCACCAAACTTTGCAATGTGTCTGCCAGATTAATGTCTGGAAGTTTAGGTGAACCTATAAAATTGTGCATTTTTGTTAATTATGTGCATTCCTAGGACAACAGATTCATGACATTCATTAAATCCTTCATGAGATTTATGATTCTAAACTGGTTAAAAACCCACAGACTGGGGCTGAAGTGGTAGCACACCGGTAATGCTTTTGCCTTGCACGTGGCTAACCCAGGATGGACGCGAATTCAATCCCAGCATTCCAGATGGTTCCCCAAGCAGGAGCGATTTCTGAGCGCAGAGCCAAGAGTGCAAGACCCAGAGTGCTACTGGGTATAGGCCCCTTTCAAAACAAAACAAACAAAAAAACTCACAGACTAAGGCTGGAGAAATAGTATATGGGATAAGCCACTTGCTCTACATGCAGAGGACGCCAATATTTCAATGTGATCCTCAAACCCATGTAGGCAAATGGTTCCTCTGGACTGCTTCTAGCACCACCAGGAGTGATCCCTGAGGGTAGAACCAGGAGCAAGCCTTGCATACCACAATGTGTGCCCCAAAACAAAAAAAGAAATATATGAACATAAAATTTAAAAACAATAAAGAACACAGAAATTTAGGTAAAATTCAAAGCTTCCTGAATACCCATTTGTCAAAATTTAACACAAATCTACTGCTGTTTTTTTTTGTTTGTTTGTTTGTTTGTTTTTGTGTGGTTTTTGGGTCACACCCGGCAGTGCTCAGGGGTTACTCCTGGCTCCATGCTCAGAAATTGCTCCTGGCAGGCACGGGGGGGCCATATGGGGCACCAGGATTCGAACCCATGACCTTTTGCATGAAAGGCAAATGCCTTACCTCCATGCTATCTCCCGGGCCCCTATTGCTGTTTTTTAACTGGCTACCTTTCTAGGATTAATCATAAAATGGTACTTACAAAATATGGAGCTATTATAAAATGTAACAAATGAAAGAAAAATGATTTGATAAAACGTCAACCATATCAATTTGCATTAGTACATAAGTGTTTCACACAACCAAAGCAATCTTTAAGAAAACAGTATTTTCATTCAAAACTAATAGGGTGAGAAAACTTTCCCACATCACCATTCAGGCCAGTAAGCCAAACTGACAGTACAATATTGCCCTCTACTGGACTCTACAAGTAAAGCGACTAGAAGAACTTCAAGGCACGTTTTTGTTTGTTTTTTGTTTTGGCTTTTTGGTTTTTTGGGCCACACCTGGCAGCACTCGGGGTTTACTCCTGGCAGGCCCAAGGGACCAAATGGGATGTAGAACCGAACCCAAGTCTGTCCCAGGTCAACCACATAAGATACATTTGCTTTTGCAAGTGTCAAAAATGAGCTCAGGACCTCTCTCAAATATAGAATGTATTTTCCCCTTTTGTTCTTTTTGGGCTATCTTCCTGATAGGTTTTGAAGACCATAAGGAATGCTGGAGATCGAATCAGGTCAGCTACATGCAAGACAAAATTCCTATCCACTGTACTATGGCTCTGACTCTGGGTGAAGTTAAGTCCTTTTTTTTTTTTTTTTTGGTTTTTTTGGTTTTTTGGATCACACCCGGCAACGCTCAGGGGTTGCTCCTGGCTCTACACTCAGAAATCACTCCTGGCAGGATCGGGGGACCATATGGGATGCCGGGATTCGAATCACCAACCTTCTGCATGCAAGGTAAAATGCCTTGCCTCCACGCTATCTCTCTGGCCCCGAAGCTAAGTCCTTTTAAGAAAATAAATGATCAGGAGCTGAAGCAATAGCACAGCGGGTAGGGCATTTGCCTTGCGTGCAGCTAACCAGGTTTGATCCCAGCAAGGTTCCCAGAGCCTCCCATTAACTCCTGAGTGGCAAAAGGAAGTCACCAACAAAAAAAAGAAAAGAGAAAGAGAGACTACGAGATTTTTAGGATAATGTATCTCAAGACTCCTAACTATAATTAATTACATCTGCAAAGTTCCCCCCACCCTTCACATCAAGTAAAGTAGTCACAAATTCCAGTGTTTAGGCTATGATCTACCTCAAACTGTTTTCCAATTTACCTTTATTCCTAATAAAGAATGTTTCATCTGAATGTCACTCATGGGAGGCTAGTGTTTAGTAATACAAAATTGTCAACTTCATCTTTTCAGATACAAAACATCTAATGTCTGTGCTAAAACTCAAAGATCTTACTCATAACCTATATTCTCATTGGATTAGTAATTAAAACCTTTAGGTCTTACAGGGTCGAAATGGTGGTGCAGCGGTAGGGCGTTAGCCTTGCACATGACTGACCTAGGACAGGCCATGGTTCAATCCCCCAGTGTCCTATATGGTCCCCTGAGCCAGGAGCAATTTCTGATTTCTGAGTGCATAGCCAGGAGTACCCCCGTAGCGTCACCTAGTGTGGCCCACCCCCCCCCAAAAAAAGCACTTTAAGTCTTGTGTATAAACATAAATTTATTTTGTTTTGTTTTGTTTTGTTTTGGGGAGGGTCCACACCTGGCAGCACTCAGGGGCTACTCCTGGCTCTATGCTCAGAAATCATCCCTGGCAGGCTTGGGGAACCATATGGGATGCCAGAATTAGAACCACTGTCCTTCTGCATGCAAGGTAAACGCCTTACCGCTGTGCTATCTCTCCAGCCCCTAAACATAAATTTTAAAGTATTTCCAAAACATCCTTTACTTGGTTGTTCTTTCTAAACCTAAGAACTTATCATTTCCTGTAAAGTTTCCTCTTGACTTGATTTCCCATTTATTAATGCTTCTGGGGATCAAACCCAAGGCCTTACAAATACAAGTGCTCTACAGTGGGCCATATTCATCTATGCTTGAGATCTTTCTGGATTTTTATCTTATTTGTTCTACTTTCAATGTTGTTGTACTAACATATCATTACTGAGTATATTTTTCCATTCCATTATTACTGACAAGACATTAAAAGAACAAGGTATGGGGCCGGAGAGATAGCATGGAGGTAAGGCATTTGCCTTGCATGCAGAAGGTCATCGGTTCAAATCCTGGCATCCCAGATGGTCCCCATGCTTGCCAGGAGCAATTTCTTTTTTTTTTTTTTTTTTTTTTTTTTTT
>PVKC010031288.1:0-14573 GCA_004027635.1 Crocidura indochinensis
TCCAGTATCTCATATGCCAAGAGAATTTCCTTTCTAATTTCTTCAATATTTACTGTGCGTATATAAAAAAAAAAAAAGCCGAACAACACCACCAAAAAAATAAAAAAAAACTCTTTTTTTCTTTTCTTTGTTTTCCTTTTTTCTTCTTTTAAATTTATATTTATAGCTTATAGACAGGGGCTCCTGCTCACTTTCTTTTCTTTTCTTTTTAGTAGAACCATAGGACATGAATCATCTTGTTTTGCTTCAGATTTCTATGTTTTCCTACAAATTGAGAAAAGAAAGTGGATGGTACTGGGGCAAAGCAGTTTCATGAGCATTCAACGAAAATAAAAAATGACCATACCAAAATATCAACCCAATGGAATCAGGAGATCCAAACTACAAGCTATACACTAGCTTGTCTGACATACTAGCAGCCCAGGGGGCTAAGGGTTGAGGTATAGGATGCATGCTGGGATCGCTGGGAGGTCAACTCTGGTGGTGGGAATTGCCCTAATTCACTGTCAGTGTGTACCTTAAACATAATTGTGAAAAGCTTGTAATTCACATTGGTTTCAATAAGCATTATAAAAAAACAAATACATAAGTTTTAGGGTATAGATCAATAGTTAGATTAAGCTTTGTCTTGCCTTTTCCCTTCACATCTAGTTAACATCTATTATGTTTAATAGACTCTAATGATATTTGGCTTTTATTTATTGTCCCTGAAAATCTTGGTAAATTGCTAACTTTTATAATACTGATATACTTATTCATAAAAGAATATTATATGTTCTATGTCTCAGGGGTATGATGTGAGAATTACATGAAATAGTGCGTGAAAGGTGCTCAGAAAATATTTAAGTAATTTTTTTTAAATCTTGCAATTTTTGAATATAATATGCCAGATATTTATCTACATGAAAAACCATTCATTCTCAAATACTCCACTATATCAAATGGAAATTTCTTACCATATTCATCCACCTGAAAAGTGAGTTCAATTTTCTTCCGTGATAGTTTTTGCAGAATGATCTTGTAAGAACCCAGAATGGGCTCTTCTGAGAGAGGGAAAGAGAGTTGGCTGAGGCCTTCTTGCAATACGAGATTTTGCCTTTGAAAAATCCGATTCTTCTTGGGATCCTATAAGTGAAAACATAAGAAAATAAAAGCAGAAAGAAAAACTTTAAAGAGATAGCTTTTTTTGTAAGGATAATATTGAAGATTGAATAAATAGATGCTTGGTGAATTAGTATCCAAAATGTTATCCTTCTATTCTTCTTTAAAAAAAAATAGGAGGGAGGAGAGAGATTTGGGACATTGGTGATGGGAATGTTGCACTGATGTGTGTGTAGTGGGGATGTTCTTTACATGACAAAAATGCAAGTACAATCATATTTGTAATCAAGGTGTTTAAATAAAGATATTAATAAAAAATATCTATTTCATTACATGGAAAAAACTCTGTTCTTTTCATCTGGTTTCACCTGCAAGTAATTAATAAAGTTCATAAAAAATAGGAGTTCTATTCATAAGGGCATTGTACTTACGGGGTCCTCAAACTTTTTAAACAGGGGGCCAGTTCACTGTCCCTCAGATCATTGGAGGCCGGACTATAGTAAAAACAAAAGCTACGAACAAATTCCTATGCACACTGCATATATCTTATTTTGAAGTGAAGAAACAAAATGGGAACAAATACAGCATGTGGCCCGCGGGAGTTTGAGGACCATTGAAGGAGGTATTGGAGATTACAGTACCTCTTTGTTAAGTTATGCATTTCTATTTTTTAAGATAACAGCATTGTCAATGAATTGAATAATCTCAAAGATATTTGTTAGCTCAGATAGGCAGGAAAAACAATATATATTTAGTGTTGTTGAAGAACATAGAGAGGGAGGAGTGAGAGTGGCAATTTCATGCAACTTGTAGTAATTCTGATATATATATCTTATATATAGGAATTATATATAAATATATATGTATATGTACTATATTATATAAATATATACTATATATTTTATATATTATATTATATATACTCATATAATAATGTAATATTATAATATATAGTATATAATATATCATATACTATATAATATGTAATAAAATAAATATAAATATATAAGATATGGTTTGGGGTCCACACCTGGTGATGCTTAGGGGTTACACCTGGCTATGTGCTCAGAAATCACTCCTGGCTTGGGGACCATATGGAACGTCAGGAGTTCAAACCCTGGTCCATCCTAGGCTAGCACTTGCAAGGCAGGCACCTTACCAATCTGTACCGCTGTTTCAGCCCCAACTTGTAATAATTATTTATTTCGATTGAGATGCTTTAAAATATATATTCTCAGGCCTGAGCAATAATAGAATGAGTAGGGCATTTGCCTTGCATGTGGCCCACCCAGATTCCATCCCCTGTATCCTTTTCCCATATGATTCCCCAAGAACTTAAAGGAGTTTTTCCTGAATTAGCCAGGAGTAATTCCTGAGCACTGTAACGCATAGCCTGAAAACCAGAAAATATTAAATAAGTAAAATATATATTACCTACCTCAATGTAAAGCAGCAGAAACTGAAAAAAAAGGAACAGTATTATTATGAGGTCATAGAAAGAAAAATAAGATATATTTGTATAATATTTATCTCTGAGAAGTTTTCTACCTCTAGGAAACAAATATTCTTCTTAATTTTTTTATTCAATAAAAGTAAGTGCAGTATTTAAGAGAATACTTTGTAAAATTTTAATCTTGTGTTTCATATGTAATAGCAGTGATATTCTGGGTACAAAGGTAGTTCTGACACTTGTACCGTATCTCTGGAGAATACTATTAATTAAATATTCAATTTAATCATTAAGTAGTTTATCTAATTAATTATTTAATTTAGTCTAAGAATATAGAATTTAGTTTATCAAATTATTTGTTGATTTAGTCTAAGAATACAAAATTTAAAATAAGAATTCGGTCTAAGATTTAGTCTTAGAATCTCTTTTATTGTTATACCAGCAGTGATATCCTTGCAAAATCTGTTTCAATATAACATGTTGATCTCAGATTCATTAAAGAATGGGTTTTGTCTTTTTCCTGTTTCCTCCACCTAAGCCATAGTTAAGGAAACTGACTCACTGTTTCCTGTAGAGGGCGGAAATTGAAATCCACAGAAACAATGCGGAATTTCACTAAAATAAAAAAAAATTGACCCATGAAAACTTCCATTAAAAATTCAGGATACAACAAGATAACAAGCCAGAATTTCCCTGACTGAATGAACAAAATAAAAGAGTCACATTTTTATTCCTTAAAGTTATTGTTGTTTATTTGGTTCCTCATACCTGTTTGTCCTGGTTTATAAATGGGCTTGTCTGTCTGGACAAAGTCCAGATTCTCTGCTTTCATAATCTTTATTGGTTTCTTCTCAATGAAGTTCTGGGTTGGGCCATTCACATGCACATGAATTAATGCTGAGGAACTTTCCAAGTTTGGGATCTATAAAACAGAACTGAATTACAGAATTTGCCCAGAATCATTTCTAAGTATCTTTAAAATGTGATCATTTCTGTGACAAATCCCCTGGAAATAAGTAAGGAAGAAGGTACCTCCTCTATATGTGGCCAAACGATAGGTCACTCTATATGTGACCAAATAAATAGGACAGTAACAATTTCTTGATTTAATGAAACAGAAATTGTCATTGCAAAAAAATGACCTGCTCCTTCAACCAGGTCAAAAGAAAATAACAGACTTAGACTTTTACACAGCATGGTAGTGGCAGCATTATTAATAAGGTATTATTAATTTATGAAATAGCTATATATTATAAATGATAATATTATTATTAAGATAATTATTAGATGCTTTTTTTCCAAGGACCAACATTTCCATGCTTTATTACCATTGGTAGTAAGCCATGTGACTGAATATTTACTATCTTAGATAATAAAAAGTACAAGGCAACACATTCTTAGACATCATTTAATGGGATGAATCCAGTGTCTATACTGCAATGGCACAAACTTCACTTGCCTCACAAGTTTAAGAAATGAAATTCCTTCTATTATTGTTGTTACCTTTCAACAATGACAAAATGCTCATTTGTAAGTATTATATTAGCATGTTTAGTAGTATTTCTATTTTGAAGTCTAATCTGAAATCTACTCTTTTTTTTTTCTTCGTTTTGCCTTATCACTATTGAGGTGTCAGAACAAACAGCACTATTGTATTTATCTTTTCTCCAAATCCAAGGGAAGATACTGACAGTGAAAGGGGCGCAGTAGAAAGAGTCCTTCTTTGTCACTTCATCTCTGAAGAGGTTCCTTCTCTGTAGTTCATACTCCAGAACCATATTTAGTGTCACTGTCTCATTCATGTTATTGAGCATGATACAGGCCTTCTCGGGAATTCCAGTGTAAATTTGTGATGGAACCAGCACCAGGTACTGCCTGTGGAGAAGAGGAGTCTGGGTAAAACATGGAGAGGGTAAAAAGATATCCCTATGGTGGTCATCTGTTAGATGATATGCATGACTCTCTCCAATCATGGGACTGGATCCTATACCTTAGCAGGAAATAGGAGAGACATTTCATTAAGCCAAGTGAAATGCATCAGAGAAAAACATTGCTGTTGCAAAATAAGCTAAGATGTTATGTTATGTTATGCTATGTTATGTTATGTTATGTTATGTTATGTTATGTTATGTTATGTTATGTTATGTTATGTTATGTTATGTTATGTTATGTTAATAGGAATAGAGTAAAAAGTGATTGCCAGGAGGGAATAGGGGAAATAATATTTAAAATGTAAAAGAAACCAGTTATAAATGGATTCAGGCATAATTGAAATTTGCTAAGAACTTAAAGATTCTCATACACATTTGAGAGGTAAATATTTTATTACATATAAAATTAGTTATTATTTAATTTAAATATCTTATAAATAAAATCATAAAATTAAATCTTATAAATTTATTTCCAATGTTATGCCAAGATGATTGGAAAATTGATTTTTTATTTAAGCACTGCAGTTTAAAAATTGTTCATTGTTGGGCTTCATTCATAGAATTACACCACCTTTCACCATGCATCCATTTTGCCATCGCTGTCTCCCATTTCCCACCCATTCCCAACCCCTCCTGAATAGGCAATTTGTTTTTCTCTCTTTCTCTTTCTCTCTCTCTTTCTCTCACTCACTCTCTTTATCTCACTTTCTTTCTCCCTATCCTTTTGACACTGCTATTTGCACTATTGTTCGTTATTCTTTGAATGTCCTCATCAAGAGGCATACAGGATGTATTCTTGCCTCAGGACTTAGGGTATGATTTGGTGCTGGAAACCAAATCCAGACATCCTGTAAGCCAAGCATGTGCTCCAATCCATTGAATCAATCAAATCTTATTATGGAAAATATTTTTAATCAACAACAAAATATTATGAATACATTTTAATCATCAATGAAAGCATTAAGAACTTATCCACACATTGTCTTTAGTTTTATTTGGAACCTATACAAAATTTATTTGTTACATGATATACTAAAGAAAAAAACATTTAATACAGAGGAAGAAGCTAAACTTCTTTTCAGTGCTCTGTCTGCTGAGTTAGAATAGGCTAATGACCAAGTATATTAGAAATATAACCCAAAGAAACTGTTTCACTTCTCTTACTCTCTGGACTTCATTTATGAACACTGAACTACCCTGGATGATCTGTTTGCTCATGCCCTTCACTCTTTGTTCCCCAGGGACCAGACAGTGCCAGGATTGAAATACTCTGACCTTGGAGATTATTCTGAGCACCACCACCACCCCCCACTGTTTAATGACAGGTCCATTTTAAAGCTGGAAATGTATTTGTTTCATTAAATTTTTTAAAAGCAATATGATGCATATTTGAATGATATTTAGCCCTTAGACCCAATAAGCAGTTCAATTTTCCTCTTGGTATACTTCCAGAATTCTGCAATGTCATTTTCTGTATTTGTGCCACATTTTATTTTCTTTACATCATTTCTTTCTTTATATATATATAGAGGCACTACAATATGTTCATCTGTAAGTTCCCAATACCTGATAGTCAATACTCCTCAATGGCTTATGACAGATAGAGTGGATGAACAAATATCCCTTGTTTATCTGTAAAATTGTGTACCAGTCTTGGCTCAATTATTTCAGTGACCAAGATATTTAACTTTTATTAAGAGCCAATAAATAATTTACATCATTTGGAGACAATAATTCTGTTTTTGTTTTCTATTTCTACTTTTTGATGCTGGTGATCAAACCTGGGCTCTTAGATAGCAAAACATATCCTCAACCACTAAGCTACATCTCCAGCATCTTCAACCCTTATTTGTATTAAATCAATGTTGCAGAATCTGTTTTCCAATATCTATGAATAATTTAAAAAATATTACTGCCCTGTGTCTCTGGACCATCTAGAATTGGAGTCTATTTCTTCCATATAGGTGATGACAACTTACTGATTCTTTCAAACACTATTGACAACTGACCGTTTTATAGACAATAGGAAAAAATAATAATAAAGACATCCAAAATCAAATAACACAACTCAAAAAAATAAGGAAATAAAATTTCCCACATATATTACTTACGGTTTGGGAGTAGCTGAAGCATATCTGGAAAATAGCATAAAAAGAAGAATAAATATAGTCTTGGGCAGCTGTTTTTCCCTCATGGTTAGAGAGAAATTGGAATTAGTGATCATCTGATCCTTTCATTCTTTGAACTTGTGCTTTTATTACTGAGTCACTGTTTATTCGATCTGAGTGGCAGTTTCAGAGAACTGCAACCATTTATTTTGGTAACATATTAACTACTGCCCATTTAGAAATATCAATAGCAGATAATTTCCATGCACATAAATCTTCTTTTGTTTATTTTATTTTTGTTGACTGTGTGGTGTGTGTGTGTGTGTGTGTGTGTGTGTGTTATGTGTTTGTGTTACCCAGTGGTGTTCAGGATTTTTTTTCCTGACTCAGTACTTAGGGATCATTTCTGATGCAGGTGTTAAAACTCAAACAGGGTGTTAGGACTCACATTCCATTTAACACCCTATCTGCAGTACTATCAACTTGGCCCTGTTTTCAAATTGGAAAGTAGTACCTTGAATCATGTTTACTAGCTAGTAATCTCTACATTAAGGAACAAAACAATTCCATGACTTGATAAAAGTCAATGTTATTCTCTTTTGTTTTTCATGATTTTTGTTTTTCTAAAGGGGGCTAATGAGAATTCGTATTATGTCATGGGTTAGCTTTGAGGTCTGGTGCGCTAGAGAACTTCTTTGAGTTCCCTCTAGGAAATTGAATGCATGGGTAGCAAAATGTGAAGAAATAAGAGACCACACAATGTATGTGGGAGAAACAGCATGTTCTAAGTTTAATGTCCCAACTAGGGGTTAATAAGAGGTATCTTGCCAGTCACAACTATGAAAAGAATGCTCACTTTTTGTTTCTTTGCAAAATACAACATATCTCTTGCTAACAGAAACTTATCAGTGTGCACTGTTTGATGTTCAAAACAATTCACATGGCTGTAGATGGTTTACAGACCTTTGAATAGATATATTTCAGTTAGGAGCCCAGAGGACAAAAGGAAGGTAAGTTTAAACATCTCAAAGTAGTTCCTCTCTGGCCAGTCCCAAGTGTCATACTGATGTAAGTTAAGGAATAAGCAAGAAGCCAAGTTTTCCTTTCCTAAGGGAACAGGTTTTTAGATCTATGGGCTTATAACCATTAACTTCCTAAGGTCTGGTTTTTGGAAGAAGTAATAAATAGTTAAACTTATATGAAAGGGATGTAGAATCTATACCTGGTAAAGTTCAATAGCCCACTGCTATCCTGGCCAGACCATTTTGGAGTGTAAATTAGTCAGCAAGTATTCAAAGTGTCTAGGAGAAGTCCCTAAAGCAAGCAATACTTTCTGTTACAAACTGCTATGGCATATCAAAGACAAAGGGGAAAGAAACTGGGTTTTGTGCTGAATTTTCCAGGTTAAGAGAAATTTAATCAAGGCTATATTTACCTGCAAAAATCCTTATTTTATGAAGGAAAAAGGTCACTCTATATACAGCAGAAAGGAGATTCATCTTTTGACCAATTAAATGTTTGTTATAAAGGAAACAGAATGTCAGTACCATAACATGAATCTTTTCAAGTCAACCACACCTGAGAAAAAAATAATTTCTCAATGGGCCTGTTGGGAATAATTTCTCAGGAATTTTTGTACAGCCATCTGCATTCGAGGGAGAAAACTTCTCAGTGGGTCTTCTGACAAAATATTCCTTTAGAAATCTAGAGATTCCTATTATATGTTAATGATGTGGCAGTATTGCAAATCTCTCCTCGGAAGTGCCCTAAAAATTATCTTACACATTTCATTGGTGAATGAAGAAAATAAAATTTATCACAGAGTTGTAAGCAAAAGTAGTTTAAAGACAATCTTTAATGTTCCAAGTTTAACTTAGCTTTTTGACATCTTTACTTATAAAAAAAAACAATAACTCATTTGTATTTAGACTTCATGGTTATATTTGTTCATTGTTTGTTAAATTAAAATTCAGAACATAATAATACCCAGGGACAATAGAGATGAGGGCTGGAAGGACTGGCTTACTATATGAAGCTTACCACAATATTGCAGTTAGAGAAATAGCTACACTAACAACTATCATGATAATGGGAGTGAGCGAGAGAAATAGAATGTATGTCTTGAAGACAGGCAGGAGATGAGGAAGGAGGGAGAGGAGAGGCATTAATGACAGGAAGGTTGCACTGGTGAAGGGGGTATAATTTTTATGACTAAAACCCAACTACAATCATGCTTGTAATCATGGAGCTTAAATCAAGATAACATTTACAATAATTAGAGTGCAATCATTTAATTTTAAGGGAATTATCTTTATTTAATGAAAATTCTTATTCAATTTTATCTTGAATAAAATATCAATATATTAATACGAACATATGAATATAATATTTTATATAAAAATCTTTTTATAATTAATGATTTGTAATTCCATCTGTTTTTTAAAAACTAGGATGCTGTAATTCACTTGTATGAAATTCCAAAAATAAGAATGATATACAATGGGTCAATGAGATAGTAGAGTTGAGTGTATTGCATGTGACTGACCTGTGTTCTATCCCTAGTAGCCCATATTGCTTTCTGAGCACAGCCAAAAGTGACCCCTGAAAACAGAGCCAATTGAGCTTGAACACTACCAGGTGTGACCCAAAACTAAAAAGAACAAGTTAAATAAAACAAAAAAGATTAAACAAGTTAAATAAAAAAAAAAAGGTTGTGGTCCCAAACAACAGCAAACCAAAAAGCAGAAAAAAAGAATATACACAATGCTCTATTTATGTAACTAAGTCCCTACAAATGGAGAGCTTTGCATGTTTTGTGTAATGAACTTGTATAATAATAAGATAGGAAGAGAAATAAGCACTTCTGTGAATAAAGTGGATAAGGTATGTTTTATTCCTCACATACCTCTTTTGGCTCATCATCTTAAGCTGAAAATTAAAAATAGTATACATGACAATGACAACTCTTGGTGAACAATAATATTCCAATGTTTAGTAAACTATGAGTGATACATCAAGTGAACATCAGGTTAATATCAAGTTAAATAACATGAACTAAAATCATGCTCTACTAGTCACAGTGTGTGTGTGTGTGTGTGTGTGTGTGTGTGTGTGTGTGTGTGTGAATGGTGAATGACTCTTCTGCACTTTGGTTCCTTTTGCTTTAGAATTTATGCCCTTTCAAGAGCCACTCTTTTTTTCCAGTCCTACACAATCTATGTTTAGCTAACGCCTTATGCATATAAACCAGTTTCTAAGTTAAAACTAGTAGCAATACATATAATATTCACTTGTAAATTACTTTTCAATTGTAATACATAGTAGATAAAAAAAAGATCCATGGGGCTAGAGTGGTAACACAGAAGAAAGATGTTTCCCTTGCATGCTACTGCTAACTGTGGATTGACAGGGTTCGATCCTCGAAATCCCCTATTGTCCCTGAGCCAGGAATGATTTCTGAACCCAGAGCTAAGGAGTAATCCTTGAGCATTACTAGGTGTGCACCCCAAATCCATGATTTTGAGCATCAAATATTAATGATTCAATCAAGAATATTGTTACACAGGGCATAAAAATGAACACATGCGCTAGTAATGCATAAAACAAACACTACTATTAGTAAAACTTTCAATGAATTGAAATGTTTAGCAGTAATGATGAATCATGCTATATATTTCAATGATATTAACAAAGTGATAAATGTGAAGACTTAATAACACCAAAAAGACCTATGTCATCTATAAATGAAATAATGAAAATAGACAGAAAAAAGCTTATATGCATGCATATAAAATAATATTAAGTATTTGCATAAATATGGAGTAGAGAGGACTAAATGTGGAAAGAGTTGACTCCATTAGAATTTTTAGATTATCAAAATAAAGCTATTTTTAAAGAAACCTACGATCCACGTCATTACATTTGGACATAATTCTAGATCAACATTTTCCCAAAAAAAATATGTTGACAGAGCATTGAGCAATTGTGAGTGAATAAGTGAGTGAGTGAAAATAAAATTGTTTGTCATTGGAGTTGACATTGGAGAGTGTAGAGTGCAATTTTTTGGCAGTTGGAGAGTGAAACCGAAACATATTAATACATATGAGACACTCCAAGTAGTGTATTCAAAGAAGAATAGAAGTGAAATCCTTGTTCAGATCATTTGTCTTCCATAACTTGCTGATTTCTGAAGATTTTTTTCTATGTATATTTATCTTGGTAAAGAGAAGACTGGATTATTCTGGGGCTAACAGAATCTATTTTTAGCTTTCTAGGATTTCTCAGCACAGATCTTAGAGGAGATAGAAATTATATGAATATGTAAGAAATATATTATTTTTGATTTAATAAAAAGCTTCATATTTGTTAATGTGTTGTTTCAAAACATGGGAAAGTAGACTTATCAGCTAAGCTGTAATTCACTTATTCTGCCTTACTCAAAGCTGTACTAGCAATACCCTCAAATACCCTCATGGTCAAAATCATGTTCCTTCCAGTATAATCATTTTCCTCTACATGAATCATCAACAGATGTTTGGTCTCAGAGAATGACATTTTCCATACCATACCTCATCTTGTGAAGCCCCCTCCTAGTACTCCCAACCTCCTGATTCTTCTACTTTATCTGTTTCATTTGTTCTAAACTCCTTGATTTCCTGTAGAACCTGAGAACTTTTCATTCCTGTTTTTGTTTAGGCTTTTGGTTTTTGGGTCACACCCAGCAGCACTCAGGGGTTACTCCTGGCTCTATGCTCAGAAATCGCTCCTGGCAAACTCAGGAGACCATATGAGATGCCGGGATTCGAACTACTGACCTTCAGCATGCAAGGCAAACGCTTTACCTACATGCTATCTCTCCAGCTCCCCCTAACATTTCATTCTTAAGAATTGTACTCTTCAATCACTTCTCTATATCTCTTCTTACAGGTGTTCATGCATTTAATTTCATCCCTTTAAACCTTTTTCTTATATTGGCTTCAGTGGGAGAAGGAAAATATTGTGATACTTGGGTGATTTGTCCTGGTAATTCTTAATTTAATTTAATCTAATCCCCAACATAATGTTGGGAATTGAACCAGGAATCCCACATTCAATGACTGTGGTTGGCCCTGTGTACCAACTCATGACCCCTCATTCATCATCTTCTTAATAAGAAGCAAAAGTCATGCCACAGGAGCATATGATTCTTCATTTATACAAGAAATAATGATATAATGTTTTAATAACAAAATATAGTTTTGATGATAAGAAACAGTGGTCAAATCTCTGTTCTATTTTCCTGTGAGAAAAACTAGGCAATAAAAGTAGTATATTCTATGATCTATCAAAAAATGACAAGTGCTATGTAGACTATAGTCTTTAAATATTTGTGAAGTCTTCCTTCATTTTTCTGCCTTTTTAAATAAAGTAGTTAAAATTTTTCCTGACACTATGTAATGTTCCAATTTTTATTTTATATTTGTTGCCTCTCTCCTTTCACAGATGATAAAAAACATACTGTATTTTTGTTAGTGAGAATAACATTCAATACAACATTTATTATAATTATTTCTTGAATAAAGGAAGAATCATGAGCTTATGAGACAAAAGTTTTCCTGTTTTAACAAATTATATATTTAAAATGAGAAAATTGAATTATATGCATTATTTACATATAAATAATATGCAAAATAAATGTCAAGTGGAATAAGTTAAGATTTATACAATGTGGTGCCAGATAATTAGAATAAGATGTATTTCAATAATTACTTTGCACCTGACTGACTCCAGTTCAAATCCCCACACTCTATATAGTTCCTTTACAGAGATTATTCCTGAGCACAGAGCCAGGAATGGTTCCCATGCACCACCAAGTATGGTTCAAATAAAAATTGCCTAACATAATGCTATACCAGTTTTTTTATATCAAGTGCAAAAGTCAAGACAAATCTATAAAGCTTAGCAAGTGTCCCAGGAAAGAATACCGTTCATATGAAAAGTGAATAAAGATAGTTTGAGAATAGAAGTATTTCAAAAATTCTTCAACAGGAAGAAAAAAAATTAATCATAAATTTAAGACTTAAAAGGAAGTTTTCTAAGAGATGGTTTAACAAGTAAGGTATGTATAAGTTTGGCTTATTTGATTTATTTCACAGAGGAAAGTTTTTTCTTTTTTGGTTTTTGGGTCACACCCAGCAGCTCTTAGGGGTTACTCCTGGCTCCACACTCAGAAATTGCTCCTGGCAGGCTCAGGGAACCATATGGGATGCTGGGATTCGAACCAATGACTCTCTGTATGAAAGGCAAATGCCTTACCTCCATGCTATCTCTCCGGCCCCCTGAATTGATTTATTTCTTAAAACTATTTTAAGGTAATTGTAGAATTATTTATATTTATAAGAAATTTATAAAAATCATAAATTTATTATAAATTGTTAAAAGTATAAATTATTTACATTTATAAGAAATAATGGAAAAATCTTATTTATCCTTGGTCCAAGTTCCTCAAATGGTAAAAAGATTTGCAAACTACAGAATTATATCATAACCAGAATATTAGCTTCAGTAGCATTGAAGTAGATAGTTTTCATCAGCAGCATTATAGTTTTACAAACTTTTATGAATATGTAAGTCCAAACCAGACATATTACAAATTGCTGTATTTTACTGGGTGATGAAAAAAATCATAATAGATGGTCAAAAAATGTAATTTCAAATGTTCAGCTATAAATAAGTACTAGGGATAAAAAAAAAAAAGAAATACAACTACAGTAAGACTTGGATTTGAGGAGCTAGAGAGATGACCCAGAGGATACAGCTGATCTCAGTTCAATCCCGCAGGGGTCCTCAAATTTTTTAAACAGGGGCCCAGTTCACTGTCCCTCAGACCATTGGAGGGCCAAACTATAGTAAAAACAAAAATTACGAACAAATTCCTATGCATACTGCATACATCTTATTTTGATGTGAAGAAACAAAATGGGAACAAATACAATATGTGGCCCGTGGGCTGTAGTTTGAGGACCACTGCTAGAGGCTACAGCTCACCTGGGATAGATCACTGAACCCTGCTAGGAGTGATTCCTGAGTGCAACACCAGGAATAAAACCTGATTACTGCTGGGCATGGCCCCCAAACAAAAATAAAACAAAGTTAAAACTTGGCTTAAAAAAAAAAGTATATAAATTTTAAACTATGGTTCAACTAGAGAGTCATTTGATGCTAACTACAAAACTCATTATGAATTTCTAAAGTGTTTTTGTCTCCACTCTATCAATTAACACTTGTTCTTGCCAAGGTCATGAGAGGTTATTTTTCTTAGGGAAAATGCCAATCTCTTTGAGAAAATTCAATGTTAGAGTAACTTCCACCCTTCTACTCTTGGAAATTTCTATATAATAGAGTAGCATGATATCATGTGAGAATTCGTTGAACACAAATGAAAAAGAGAAAAACTAGGAATAAAGATATTCTCTAAAAAGACACATAACAAACAGTTCTAACATTATTGATGATCATTTTGTGTATATTTAAATGGGGTAATTAAATAAGGCAAAACTTATTTTTTAATTCTGTTGACTATATTTCAACTCTAGAAAGCATGAGTGTTCTGAATCACATGTAAAAGTTAATGATAAATGAATGTAATTTACTTTGGTATCTGATGTCCTTTTGTGCATAGCTTTTTTTAGTTGACATTGAGTTGCAGTTAGTCATTCCTTTAAATTGTTGGGGAATCTATTTTCTTTGATACACTTTTGTACATGGCCTCAGTCTCCACTGTTCATAGTTTTCATCATACTTCATTGGTTTCTTCTTATATCTTGTTAATTCCTCTTAGTTCTGCACTTTTCCTACCTATTAATGTTTGAGTGATTCCCAGAAAATTTCTTGATTTTTATTTCTTCCTAGACTCATTTTCCTCCTTGGTCCGTTGTTTTAACCAGCTCTCACAATCACCTCAATTAATTTTGTGGTTTCTCTTTTTCTTTTTCTTTTTTTTTT
>PVKC010031289.1:0-14761 GCA_004027635.1 Crocidura indochinensis
CCAGAAACGTGCTCAGAAAGCAGAGTGGCTTTCTCTCATCTGGCTCCACCCTTTGTGGCAGAGACAGCCCACCTCTGTGGTGGGCCCTGAACAGATTATGTTCGCTGGGATCTTCTTTGTCTGCCTCACACAGAGAAAGCAAGAAATCAGGCAAGGAGCAAAATAGCAGCCTTTTATAATATCCAACGCCTGGCTTTTAAACATTTTTTGTTTTGTTTTGCTTTGTTTAGTTTTGAGGCCACACCCAGTGGTGCTCAGATGTTAATCCTGGATTTGCATTCAGGGGGTTATTCCTGGCAGGTTCAGATGATCAGTATTACTAGTTGTCCACTTGTTGATTATAGATATTCTTAGCTCCCATAATCAGATAAATCACTTAAATCCCATAATTACACAAATTTATTTTTACATATTTATAGAAATTTAATATTGTGTGTATTGGTCTTTTGATTCTATAATTATGTGGTTCTATTTTTCAGAAACCCCCTGAGAATTCAAGATAAAGAATTTAGAAGTGGTAGGGCATTTGCCTTGCAGGCTGACAACCCAGTATGGATGATGGTTTGAATTTTGGGCACCCCATATGGTCCCCTGAGCCTGCCAGGAGCAATTTATGAGGCAGAGCCAGAAGTACCCCTTGAGCACCGCCAAGTCTAAGCCCCCCAAAAGCTAAAGAATTTACATAGATCTTGTAACATATAAATATACATAGCATAATTCTATTGTATAATATAGTTTGTCAATTTTTGTGTTTCTTGATTCAGACCAAAGTTTCTTGTCTGAAAAATGTTATTGTAATTGAGTCACAGCTGAAACATGAACTAAAAACTTTATTCAAACTCAAGAAGAAATCAGAAACAAATTATAATTTTCCTGCATTGATTCTATTTTGGAAAATACACATTTCCTGCAGATAACTCATTCAGTTCAAAGTTTGTTTAGAATTTTTTAGAGGATGGGGATCTTCACAAAGAAATAAAATTATCAAATTCCATGCCCAAGATAGTTTTTTGAAATAACTACCAGTTTAGTTTACTTATTAAAAAGTTTGTATAAGCTATGGATGATCATGGGTACACCAGCTTTGAAGGTAAAAACTGCAAAACTTAGAGAAAAAGGCAAACCAATTTTCTACTATGTAGAAGCCTCACTGGCTGTACCCACAACCCACACTCACTGCTTCTTCAATTGCCCAACTTAACCACTTCAAAAATTATCTCTTCATGGACACCAAACCTGCCAAAACTTTAGGCATTCGGTTATTTGGATTGACATCACCAGGAATTTTTATCAAACTTTCAGAAGTCCTAGCATATGAAGCCATGTCCAACAAATGCCTCAATATAACCCACAGGGTTTGGAATTCCTAGAGAAGATATCCATATATGAGGCCATTTGGCAATTCCAACTTTTTTAATGTTATCATTTCAGTAGGAACATACCAATTTTGATGTCTATGTGGATTCAAAACCACATAATAGAAATAAAGCAATTGGCATAAAATTAGCAGCAAATAGTTTAGTAAACATTCTGACAATAACTTAATGACACCTCATTATAAGATAAAATTTATACTAATTTTCTTTTTGCTGGCTACAAAATAAATGCACAAAAGTCAATGGTCTTCTTATACACCAATAATGACAGAGAAGAAATGGACATTAAGAAAACAATCCCATTCATATTAGTGTCTCACAAACTCAAATATTTTGGAGTCAACTTAACTAAAGAGGTGAAGGACCTATACAAAAGAAGTACAAAAGCCTGCTTTAAGACATATAGAAATGGAAAAACATACCCTGCTCTTGGATTGGAAGAATTAATATTAAAATGTCAATACTCCCCAAAGCATTGTACAAATTTAATGCGATGTCTCTAAATATACCCATGACATTCTTCAAAGAAGGAGATCAAACAGTCTTGACATTCATTTGGAACAATAAACACACACTAATAGCTAAAGCAATTCTTGGGAAAAGGAATATGAAAGGCATTACTTTCCCTAATTGTAAACTGTCTTACAAAGCAATAGTTATCAAAACAGCATATTGGAATAAAGACAGATCTTCAGATCAATGGAATAGAGGTGACTATTCAGAGAATGTTCCCCAGACATTCAATCAACTAATCTTTGATAAAGTGCCAAGAAATCTAAAATGGAGCAAGGAAAGCTTCTTCAACAAATGGTATTGGCACAACTGGTTAGCCACTTACATAAAAGCAAACTCAGACACCCATCTACACCATACACAAAGATCAAATAAAAATAATCTAAAGACCTTGATATCAGGTCTGAAACAATAATGTATATAGAACAATACATAGATTTACAAAACCTCCATAACATTGAGACTAAAGGCATCTTTAAGGAGTAAATAGCACTTTCCAAACAAGTGCAAATAGAGAGATAAATAGATGGAACTATATTAAGGTGAGAAGCTTCTGCACCTAAATAATAGTGCCTAGGATACAAAAGACACCCACAGAATGGGAGAAACTATTCACCCAAAACCCATCAGACAAGGGGCTAATATCAAAAATATACAAGGTACTGACAGAAGCTAATAATCTATTATGCTGAGTGAAATAAATCAGAGAGAAAGAGATAGATACAGAATAGTCTCATTCAGATATAGGTTTTAAGAAAAATTAAAGGCATTATTGTAATAAGGCCCAGGGTCAATAGAGTTAAGGGCAGGAAGGGCCAGAAGGACTGGCTCACAATATGAAGTTCACCACAAAGAATGGCATATGCTTTTAGGGAAATAACTACACTAACAACGAGCATGACAATGTTAAAGAACTAAAGAAGTAAAATGCCTGTCTCGAATACAGATGTGGGGGGAGTTTGGCATTGGTGGTGGGAATGTTGTACTGGTGAAGGGAGGTACTCTATTTATGACTGAAACCCATCTCAAGTCATGCTTGTAATCATGGTGCTTAAATAAAATATTTATTTATTAAAAAAAGAAAAAATGAAAAGAATGATTTAATTAACACACAAACAAGCAAAAATAAACCAAATTAAATTAAAAAAATAAAGGGCTTGTGTAAATATGGAAGTACAGTCTTTTCAGAACCTAAGTATAATGAACTAAGAACTCAGAGGACCAGTCACTAGAAATATAGATATCGCGTGAGTAGAAAAATCTAAGTAAGAAAATAAGCAGAACTGGTGATGCAGAGCCAGCCTGAAAAGGACAGGCAGTAGGTTGGTCAAAATGCCTTTCCCACAAAAAATTTGAAGAGAATATGCACCATATAGAGCAAAACAAACAAATTGGGCAAAGTTACTAGAAACTTCATATGGGGGCCAGAGCAATAGCACAGTGAGGAGGTTGATTGCCTTGCAGTCAGCCAACCCAGGTTCAATTCCCAACATAACTTCCCTGAGCCTGCCTGGAGTGATTTTTGAGTGTAGTCAGGAGTAACTCCTGAGCTCTGCCAGGTGTCTCCCCCCGCCCACAAAAAACCTCCAAAAACAAAACAAAAAAATTAGAGAGAGAGAAAGAGAGGAGAAATCAGGTGTAATAAAGATGCTACACTGAACAGAATATATAGTGATAATACCCCCTGGTTTGTTTAAACTGTATTGCAGAGAACTGCCTATTCTCTTCCTAAAATCTGTTCCATTGTGGCAAGTCTCAGAGGAATTGCTAGCTTCCTCCCCTGAAGGCTAAGAGAAAAGATCAATGATCTTCACTTTATTTTCTCTACACCTTGAAATTCAAAATGCATTCTGAAACTGTAGCTATAATGCTTTAGAATTGCCAGAGCTCAGAAAACAGAGGAAAAAATATCAACTCATGCAAAAAACAGTTAAAATGAAAAGTGGAAACAATGAAAATGAGAAGGATCTCCGAATTTTAGTGTTGATCTATGGTAACACTTATTTTCCACATGAATAGCCATAAAGAAATAAAAGGCTTAGAAGTAGAATAGATTTTAAAAATAATTAAAAGATCTGCAATGGAAAATTATATGAAGCTGGAAAGGTAGAAATAGCAACTGAGGAAAATATGACTTGAATATTTAATTTCATCTACAGAAAATTCTCAAACTCTGAACTAATAACCACTTCAGAAACATTATTATTCTTCCTAAGTACAATTTTAGAGTTCATCCCATATCCACTAGTTAAAACATCTGAATACTCAAGAAATAAACATTTGAACAATAATGTGTGTTAGAATTGTGCTTGTATGGTGTCTATATACTCTAAAACTTGAGAAGTTGTAATATTAGTGCATCTTCAGTTATTTGAGATATTCTAGTGTATGACGCTCATGGATTCAGTGGTGTTCAGGAAACCAGGAAGACATAGGGATTTAAGTTGTACATCCTGCATGCACAACATGTGCTCGGCTTTATAGACTATTTCTCCATCGCTGTACATTGTTTTAAATTTAATATACATCTTATGTTAACACTAACTTAAAAAATTAAATGGTCTTATATAGAAAGTCTGGTGGAACCTTCCTAGTCTATATTGAAACTGTGTGTTTAATGCAGGAAAACAAGAAACAGGTAAATTCTGCAGAAACTGAGCATTATCTCAATTGTTTTCATTAAAACTTAATTTTGACTCTATCTTTGTAAGACCTGTGTTCCTTGCTAGATTATTGGTTTCATTATTAACCTCCAAATAAATCTGGAAAATTTCAGTAGGGAACTTGTCCTTAAATGAAAGGAAAAGTTAGTTTATTCTCATGTTTATAGTTTTCACTTAAATAACATAAATATAAGTTAGTGTAGTCGTTTTAAAAGCAGCATATGGCTCTGCGAAGCCATATGGTTCTAAGATACTGAGCCAGCCAACCAGACAGGCAGTGGGCTGCTCTTTGACTCAGAAGAGCCATTTTTACCTCAGGTTACTGTGTGCTGAAAAGAGTGTGGCTCTTCTGTGGCTGCACTTTTTTTTTTCTAGTTAGCCCCACCACAACACATAAAAAGTACCAGAACACTGCAAGATAACAATGGAAAAATACCACAGAACTCCCAAAGATTAGTGAATGAATATGATTGTTCTGAATACCCAACTAGTATTAGTCACCTACACAGAGCATCTCTGATGAGGATTATAGAGAGAAAATTTTGATTATGTTCAGAATATTTAAAGAAATCATGACGCAGACAGAAAGTAAGACTCACAAAGACATAAGAGAAAAATGAGAAAATTTCAAACAGAACTGAAAGAAGTAAAAAACTTGGTAGGCAAACAAACAAACAAAACTCACCATAAGACCTCACTAGCAGAATAATATTTGCTGAGGATGAATCAGCAGCTGTTACTATGGGAAGGTGAGATGCATAAAACCTCTAGACAAAAGTATAAATTAGAAAATAGCTCAAAATAAATAAATAGATTATGTAAAAAAATCCTCAAAATAAGTGAATAGACAATAAATATCTGGGATAAATTCAACAGAAACAACATAAAAATCACTGGTGTCTGAGAAATCCAAGAAGAAAACCCCCATGAAAAGTTAACAATCAAAGACATCATTGCTGAGAAGTTCCCAGAGCTGAAATGTGAATGCACTCACATTTTTAGTGCCCAAAGAGTATGAGCTAAAAGAGAACCAAATAAAAATACTCCAAGACATGTTCTATAGTGTTTAAATAAATAAATACTAAAATAAATGAAATATTAAAAAATACAATACAGAAATTAGAGAAAATGCTTATTTTCAAAGTAATGGAAAAGTCAACCCCAGCTGCCTAGAGTTATATTTCCGTCAGGGAAACACTTTGGGATTTAAGGGTAGGGACTCAATGCTCTACTCTTTTATTTCTATATTCATAGTATATAGATTAGCAAAGCCTATATCCTTTTTTTTTTGGGTTTTGGGTTACACCTGGCAGCTCTCTGGGGTTACTCCTGGATCTATGCTCAGAAATCGCCCCTGACAGGCACAAAGGACCATATGAAAGGTAAACACCTTACCTCTATGCTATCTCTCAGGTCCCCAAAGCATATATTTTTAAAGAAAGTTTAAGAATTGATTTAATGTTTATGTCAGAAATTCAATAGCCTGACTGAAATATACTAATATCTTTATTTGAAAGATTAGGCTAGCACTGAGTATAAATGTTTTGCAGAAACTTACATAATATTTAAAATGGAGATGTGTTAAAGCATTTGGGTGTCTAAGAATAAGTTTGTATTTTGAAAACTTTGATAATATAAATACAGATTCATGCTTTTGGAAAGATGTAAGGAATTGCCAAGATTACACAGTGTAAAAACAAATCACTGAAACTATTTGCATTCTCCGGGAGTACTATTCATTTGGTGCAATTTCAATTGCATTAAGAGGGTTTTTTATCAATAATTTTAATTTATAAAATATTTAAACAAAGTTAATTATTATGGCTTATATAAATTATTTACTAAAATACTTTGGGTTCATCATTTTTACACTCCGTATTATTAAATAATCCAAATGTCCTATTGTAAGCATTTCACAATTTCTTTTGGCAATGGTTTTTTAAGAATTCAGTGATATCCAACCTACAACTATATCTCATCTAAATTGTTCTTAATTTTAAAATGACATAATAATTGGGAGAGAAGATACATCTTAGATGATAAATTATTTAGGGTTTAATATTGGTGATAAGCTATATTTTGGAATATGAATATGGAAGGGACCCTAGTCATGCCATAATCATCTTATTGAGTTCTCATAAAACAGTAAAGAAAGAAGGAGTGGTAATTGTCCTATGGGAAAATGTTAATATTTTAGAATTAATTAGTTACTTGAATTCTCTACCAATAGTTTCAAAATATTTATTTAAAATACAATAATTAAAAAATTACTCATAGTTGAGTTTTAGACATAAAATGTTTCAGCATCATTCCCACAACTAGTGTCAATCTCATACCATCAATATTTTCATGATCTATATCCCTCCCCTTTCTCATTTGCCATATTAACAGTTATCTTTTTCATTTTAATTGCTAAAATTTGGGTCTTAAAGAGTCAGAGTGATGGCGCAGCAGTAGGGAATTTGCCTTGTACGCGGCTGACCCAGGATGGACCGTGGTTCGATCCGTGGCATCCCATATGGCCCCCCAAGTCAGGAGCTATTTCTGAGCATATAGTCATGAGTAATCTCTGATCATTACTGGGTGTGGCCCCCAAATTTGGGATATTACAACTTCAGCATTATTGACGCCATGGCTTGGATATTTAATTCTGTATTTCCTTGACACTACTAAAGTACCTAAATCCCCTTGACTCCTGTTCAGTGCTATTTAACTTGTCTTACTTTCCCTCTACTCTATTTCCTTACTCTCCTCACTGTACTTTGTACATGAATTTTTTAGGCAATTCCTCTTTTAAAGCATTGCATCCTCCCATGCATTTATTATAAATACTACATATAAGTGATATCCTATATTTATCCAAAATCTTCTGACTTACTTTTTTTTAAAAATAATATCTTTATTTAAGCACTAGTGAAACCTTCCCACCACTCATACCCCCGTCTCTCTTCTCCCTCATCCCCTACCTGTATTCAAGACAGATATTCTAATTCTCAAACTCACTATCATTGCCATGATAGTTGTTAGTGTAGTTATTTCTCTAACTGCACTCACTATACTTTCTGTAGGCTTCATACCGTGGACCAGTTCTTCCAGCCCTCATCTCTATTGTCTCTGGGTATTATTACAATAATGTCTTTTATTTTTCTTAAATCCCACATATGAATGAGACTATTCTGTATCTATTTCTCTCTCCCTCTAACTTACTTCACTCAGCATAATAGTTTCCATGTCCATCCATGTGTAGGAAAATTTCATGACTTTCATTTTTACTGACAGCTGCATAGTATTTCATTGTATATATGTATCATAGTTTCTTGAGCCATTCATCTGTTGTATGGTATCTGGGTTGTTCCAGCTTCTATCTATTGTAGATAGCACTGGCCTACTTAATTTAACATATCTTACAGTTCCATCCAAGTTTCAGTGAATTGCATCATTCTTTATAGCTATGTAGTATTCCATGTATATATATCCACACTCATATATGCATCACATCTTCATCATCTTCTCATCTTTGTTGGACATCTTGAGTGATTTCAAATTTTAACTATTGTACTGAGTTCTACAATGAATAGTAGGATAAATGAATTTATCCTTTGAATAAATGTTTTTCTATCCTGAGAATAGAAATCCAAAGTGGAATTTCTGGTCATATGGCATTTCAAGAATGAATTTAATGAGAACTTTTCAAATTGTTCAAACTGTTTTCCATAGGGGTTGAACAACATTGCCATGAGCAGTATGATAACTTTTTTATCACATCCTTGCAAACACAGCTTGGTCATAGTATTTTTGATTTGTGCTGATATATAAAAAATATTTCATTATCTTCTTGATTAGGATTTTTCTAATAATAAATGATAATGAGCATTTTTCCATGTGCCTTTTACCTATCTGTTGATTTTCTTTGCATAAATGTCTGTTCATTTCCTCTCCCCATTTTTATGGGGTTTTCAGATCACAGGGTTAATCATTGTGACTACTTTGTAAACCTGGATATCAAATCTTAATCAGACTTACTGAGTGCAAATATTTTCTTGCTTTCAGCTTTCTTTTAGTTTTAGCCCAGAACTTTTTCCAGGACTTTTTTTCATACAGAAACATTTTAGTTTGAGAGTTAGGCCTGTATATAAGTGGGAACAAGGAAGCTCTAGTCCTAATCTCCTCTACCAAGGTTGAACAAATGGGCCTCCTCACCTCTCCAATCTTCCCTCAGTCTCCTTCTGGGTTCCAGCGACATCACTGATCATGTGTGGGGCTAGCCAGCACCTTCATAGATTTCCTGGAAGATTGGATCTAGCACTTCTTTCAACAGCCCGAGAAATCCAGCACTCCAAACCACTAAATGCAAAATTCATTGGGGAAGCTAAAGAAGACATCTACTGCAGGGAATACAAAGAGAAATTCTGGCAGATGTTCAAATCTACCAAACACCTGAACCTATTAGATGATGGCCTAATATCAATACTTAATGGCTTAGCAACAATGGAAATTAAGGAGTAACTAGCCTATGAAATTAAGAAATCTATAGATGAACAATTCGACCAACCCAAGAACTCTTTCAGAAGATGAGACAATCCATACAAATGGAGCTGAAGAAACTAAAAAGCATGCTAGCAAGCCATAATTATAGAATTATACAGGTGGAGAATCGCATAGATGAATTTAAAGAAAAATTACAAGCCAGCTGGGATAAAGAAGTCAAAAAGAAAAGAGAGACAAAACCTGGAAGAAAATAAACAGGTGGGAAATGCGTTTGGAGCATTGGGACTCCCACTACAGTGTTGCTATAAGTAGTTATAATGTCTTAATTTTACTACATCTATATTAACTCCTTGATCTTTTTGTCCACAGTTGTACTTAAAGATATAAATTGGTCACCCCAGTTTCATATCGCAATGCTTACTATATTAGACTCAGAAGACAGGGCTCATTGTGACAATGTCATGAAAAAAATTCTAATCTATTTATTTTCTACTTGATAATGCCTGCTAATATAATCTAATGTTTATGTCCACATATATCAATGAAATATGCAACTGCATACCATAAATTCCTGTTACAGATATCATTCATTGAATATGTCATTGTAATCTTTTTTCACTTGTAGAGCTTAACTGCTGTTTACCATTATACCTTAATGCTCATAATTTTAGATTGCTTTTAGAAAAGGAAACTAGTTGCTCAAGACCCGCTAGACAGTATTTCACTGAAGCCTTTCTTCAGTAATGTTTACCCTCACCAATCATGATTGTCCTAGAATTGTCCAAAAATCGTTCTGTCCCATTTCACCTGGGTCAGTTTTTCAACCATAACCCATGGATCGATCCTCAGTGTCCGTCTATGTGTGTACATGAATGTTGTGTTGGCCATCTCAATGACTAATGTAGGTCTGTAATATATATACATATACATGTATATATACACAAATATATATATACATAATGTCTATGTTGTATATTGCCCTTTCCCTGTCATATATAAACCTCCTTCACTCCTTTGCTTACCACCTTACAAATTCTCTTCTAGCCTTTCTCTATTTCCCCATTTAACCCTTTACCCTCAGTTCTTAACTCCTCACACAGCAGAATATTTCCCCCCCCAACCCCAACCAGCTGTCAACAGCTCCCAAAGTGAAAAGGTAGATTCTCAGCCTGAGAAGAGGCTGATACTTCACTGCTATTGACTCTCAGTGACCTCTTTCCCCCTACCTCCCTTTACTGTGGACTTTTGCTTGCTAACAGATTTGGTTTCTGAGAATCCCCTTCCCCCTCCCCCCCCCCAGATAGAGGACATTGCCTGATATGTGACTGCTAGGAGCCACTTTTTAGACTCAACAAGACAAAACCACAAGCTGAAGCTGTGCTTCGAATTTTACCCCCTCCCCAGACTATTCAAAAGACTTATAGGGGAGATATATATATATCCTTTGATATTTCTTTAGATGAATTTCCTTAATAGGTCTAACATTTATTGAATATTGAATATCTTCTTATGTAGCTCTAATTTCCGTCATTTTTGGGGATCTCTTTAGTAGGGAATTCTAGTAGATAAGTTTTACTGGTGTTTAGAGTTCATGTTAGAACCAGATTATGGGGACTGTTGGGCTTATTACCTCTGCTTATTACCTATGCACCAACATAGGCACATTAAAATAGGGAAATCTTACGTGTGCAAGCAAGTTCTTATTTAATAGGAATAGGAACACATAAATTTAATACTGCAGTTGGACCTTAAACCTGAACACTTGTCATAGTGACTTGGCTTTGACTTCAGAAGATGGGACATTGACCATTCACCCCTAAACCTAGGATACCATGCAGAGGTCTCAAACTCAATTTACCTGGGGGCCACAGGAGGCAAAGTTGGGGTGATCCTTGAGCAAAGTCAATAGTAAGCCTTGAACATTGGGGGTGTGTGACACAAATAACTAAAACAAAACAAAACAAAACAAAAAAGATTTCTCTAGGGCAGGGCCACAAAATGTTGTACCGAGGGCCGTTTGCTTTGAGACCCCTGCATGATGGAAACAACCACCGTTTTCTACACCATCACCAAGAAGCAACTTCTACCAGGGAAGGCCCTACTGCTTCCCTGGCATCAACTTACTCAAGAGAGGATTTTTATGACACCCTGATGACTTCCTACCTGTTGTCAGGGCAGAGTTCTCTGCATTGCCATTTAATGGTGAGAAAAACAAAAGACACTCCACTTAACCATGACTTCCACAAAATATCTTTACAGAAACCAGGATCTCTAACTACAGAAACTTAACAGCAACAACCATGATTGTGAAGAGCTTTTACTAGGATCACAGAGAAAAACTTTTGAGTTGGACAATCTAATATGTCTGGAGCCTGGAGTTGATCTTATGCCAGATACTTCATGGATAAGGTCCTCCCTGTTTTTAGGCCAAAGGTTTTTTTCCTTTCTATTTTTCCCTTATTTTGCTGTGCCTATGCAAACAAATGCCACACACACACACACACACACACACACACACACACCTTTTTTATTGTATTTTTATCTCTTATCTTAAACAAAAAAGAATTTACTAAACCTTCAGCTATTGCATTAGTGACTTTCTAGAGATACGATAATTTTTACAAAGATACTTGCTACTGAACTTTTTCTTTTTTTCTTTCTATTTTATTTTTTTTGTTTTTTTTTTTAATTTTTTTCCATTTTTAAATAACTTTGCTTTCTGCCATCTTGAAACAAATGCATTATGATAAGTTATGTCAAGTATGTGATACATTTTCTTTAAATAAAAAACCATTTTAGTTTGATATAGCCCTATTTGTTCAGATTTAAAATCTGTAACCTTTGCTATTGTTATCATACTATAGAAGACTCTTTTGAGATCTAGTTATTGAAGCATTCTGCCTATGTTTCTGTCAATGTATTCTATAGATTCTAGTCTGATCTCAAGATTACTTAAAGTTGATTTTTGTGTAAGTTGTTTTGGGTTGTTTTTTTGTTTTGTTTTGTTTTTGCTTTATGGGCCACACTAGGCGACATTCTGGTGTTACTCTTGGCTATGCACACAGAAATTGCTTCTGGCTTGGGGGACCATATGAGACTCCGGGGGATCGAACAGTGTTCCACCCAAGGTTACGACATGCAAGGCCCTACTCCTTGCACCACCACTCTAGCCCTAGACTTTTGTGTAAGTTTTGAGATATGGATTCAGGTTTAAATTCTTAGATACGATTATCCAATTGTCCCAACACCATTTATTGAAGATGCTGAAGATGCTGTCTTTGTTCCATATTATATTCTTGGCTTCTTTATTAAAAAGTAGTTGGCAATGTATTTAGACATTTGTCATTGGATAGTCAATTCTGACTCAGTGGTCAGAAACTCTTTGTTCCATTGCCTTACTTTTTGATCATTGTGGTTTTGTAATATAATTTGAAGTTAGATACTGAGATATCTCCAAGTTTCTTATTTTGTTTTGTATGAATTGATTTTACCAAATAGCTAATAATAACAATGCATCTGTTTTTTAGGTTATTTTCCTTGCCATGCTGATTATTTGAGTATGCTGAAAAATTGTCAACTATTTTTTCTGTAGGGCTTACTGAGCTTTGAGGCTGCATACTGTCTGAGAAATATGAGTCCCACTTTTTTATAAATATGAAATATAGTTAGGTATGTATTTGCGTTATAAAATACACAGATGTTAGAACTGGCCAATTTCTGGTAGAAGGGCTTATAGCAGGGTGACTGATATGGAGGATGGGATCCCCAGTTTGCTGGGTATGCCTGGGGCATGCTCAAGTGGGCATCTTCTAATATCGTACCCAAGTTTCATAGAAAGTTATCAAGAATTCTCTTCACTTATTTGTACAGTAATTCCCCATGGGGAAAAATAAACCAGTAAGTCCTTACTATAAGCAAGGAAATGCATTAAACTTTTATTTAAAGCTCTGACTTCCTTAATTAAAAAAAAGACAAAACACAAAACTATTTGGGTGTTTTTAAAAACAAATATTTTAAATTAAATATTTCCTTATCAAAAGTCATCTAGAGTAGCAAAACAAGAAATAAAAAGCATTTCTCCAGGAATTTCGGCAAATCTGTGCCTGCCTGACTGCGATAACCTGTGAGTTATGTCCGTGTGTTTCTCTCCCCTCTCCTGTTGCAGAACCTCTTCGGAGTGAGCTGAATCAGTTCCAAAAAAACTCGCTCTCCCAGAGGTCCATTCTAGGGCGGGAACACCCAGACACACCTCCATAAAGTGAAAAACCAGCAAGAAGCGGGTACTTTGCAAAAGCCAGGTCACCTGTTTGTGACATCAGGCTGGGAATTTCTGCGAATTTGTGCCTGCCTGACTGCGAAAAACTGAGTTGTGTACATGTATTTCTCTCTCCTCTCCTGTTGCCTGAACCTTCGCTATGCAGCCGTGCGCTCTTTCTAAGGAAAGAGCAACATCACAAGAAGAAAAATAAAATCACACTAAGGACAGTGCTGGATCACTGTTTTCTTTCTCTCTGGACTGTCTTCTCTGCTACGTGCATGGGCCTAAGATTTGATCCTGTGTGAGGCCTCATCCATGAAGGACTCCACTCCCTTGTAGGCAAATCGACACACCCAGAAAGGGCGGAATCAGAGGAGTGTGGCTGCGCACATCATTTACCCAATGAATACCACCGCAACACATAGAAAAACACACAATACAAGTGTGACAATGGGGAAACAACGCAGGCCAGCATCAGACATAGAGAACGAAGATGACAATTCTGATGACCAGATAATAACCAACGAACTAATCAATCTCTCAGATAAAGACTTTAGAAAAGCAATATGGAAGATGCTGAAAGAACTCAAAGAAACCATGGATCGAGTTGAACAGAACACTAATAAGAACCAAGAAAATATGAACACAGAAAACACAAAACTCCAAAATGAAATAACATGTCAACTAACAGGCCTGAAAAACTCAGTAAATGAATTTAATGACAAAATTGATGAGTTCAACACCAGGGTAGAAGAAGCTGAGAATAGAATTGGTGCTGTGGAAGATGAGATAAATAACAACTTCATACAGTGGGAGAGATTGGAAAAAAACTTAAAACAAATGAACAGACAATGGAAAAAATAGTCAAATAATGGGAACAGATGAAAATAGAAGTCTATGATAAGATCAACAGAAACAACTTAGGAATCATCGGAATCATAGAGTCACAGGAAGAAAATCTCCAGGAATAATCAATAGTCAAGAACATCATTAAGGTCCTACTGGGGGAACTGTGAACTGTGGGGACTCTCTTTCTCTGCTGCTTTCTTTGCTGAATTCTTGGAGCTCCCCCCAAAGAACAGAGCCCTGAGAAGTGATCCAGAGGTCGCTGCAAGCTGGGGCTGCCAGCTGACTAATCAGTGAGTAAGAACCAGCTGGCTAAGGAGATTCCCAATTGGAGAGCTGGTTGCTCCTCCTACGGGAGACTCCGCCCTACTGCGTCCTACTGGGGGAACTGTGAACTGTGGGGACTCTCTTTCTCTGCTGCTTTCTTTGCTGAATTCTTGGAGCCCCAGAAGAGTGCAGCCGCTCCGCTTCGCTTCGTGGCCGTGCACTCTTTCTAACCAATAAACTCCATCACAACACGAAGGAAAAACCACAGTACTGGCGTGACAATGCGGAAAGCTCGTAGGCAAACACTATGCACTGAGAATGAGGATGATGCTTTGGATGATCTTAAAAAT
>PVKC010031290.1:0-14573 GCA_004027635.1 Crocidura indochinensis
ACACTACGCATTGAGCGCATCGCACGCACACAGGGCGGCCGCTACTATTGCAAGGCGGAGAATGGCGTGGGCGTGCCGGCCATCAAGTCCATTCGCGTGGATGTGCAGTGTGAGTGGCTCTGCCTAGTTCTCTGGCTAGGGACTGAACTCTGGCAGGAAATGGGAGTTGGGGGACTTGTGGAAGGAGGGGTCGGTGAGGAGGATGATGTTAGAGATTTTTTTTTTCTCCTGGGATGAGAGGCATCTCTGCATGAGGGACCCCACTTTTGTGATCCCCGTGGTTGTGTTGTACCCCTTGTATAGATGAAAAATTGGGAGCGCTTGTCTGGGACTGGCTCACATGCCCAGGTCCCCTGACTGGCCCGATCCTTCTCCCCAGTCCTTCCTCAGGGCTCTACTTCTACTACAGGGGCTATTGGTGGCCTGCCTGCCTTCCATGGGACCTTTGATCATCACCTCTGTGTCCATCCCAGCTGACCCAGTAACCAGCAGCTGTGGCACCATGTATGGAAATTTTCCTGGCATCAGTTTTATGAATGCAATGAACTGTCCTACTAAATGCAGCCTAATAAAATAGTGGACATTGGAATGCCAGGCCAATGTCAGGTCTCTCTTCCTTTCACCATCAGGCACTCAACAATGGGCTAACCTTTTGGGCTAGAGTCTTTCCACAATTCCTGAAGCTATTTCAGGAATTAGCTGAAATTAGCTAATGGGGCTTCTCCAGGCCCCCACCTCCACCTAGTCTTTGTGACTTCTACATTGTGGGCTGGAACAGCAATGGGGCCCAGCATTGGAGGTCCCTGCCCTGACTTTGTATACATTGGTAGTTCCAAATTATTAATGCAGGGTCCCTATTTCTGGAGATTTCAAAGTAAATATTTGCTAGGAGGTCCTGGCATTAGAAATCCTTCTTTTTAAATTTTATTGCAATGGGGCCCGGGAGATAGCATGGAGGTAAGGCATTTGCCTTTCATGCAAAAGGTCATCGGTTCGAATCCTGGTGCCCCATATGGTCCCCCGTGCCTGCCAGGAGCAATTTCTGAGCATGGAGCCAGGAGTAACCCCTGAGCACTGCCGGGTGTGACCCAAAAACCAACCCCCCCCAAAAAAAAAACAAACAAAAAATTTTATTGCAATGAAATGTTAATTGAGCACACTCATTGCTATGAATTCTTTCATGTTGCACATGCATGTGCTAACACACCACTCACTTAAAGATATGGAACATTGGGGCTGGAGTGATAGCACAGCAGTTGGGCATTTGCCTTGCATGGAGCTGACCCAGGATGGTTTGACCCCCCTGCGTCCCATATGGTCCCCCAAGCCAGGAGCGATTTCTGAGCGCAGAGCCAGGAGTAACCCCTGAATGTCACTGGGTGTGCCCCCCCAAAAGAGAGATGGACTATTTCCAGAACCTCAGAAAGTTCCTTCATGCTCATCTCAATAAATAATTCCCCCCTCCTTCTGAGACAGACAGCTCTATTCTGTTCAGCATCAGCACCCAAAAGCAAATCTCCAAGTAATTTTATTGTGCGTAGGCACAAGAACTACTAATCTAATGCAAAAACAGTGAGGGAACAGCCTGGCGAGAAAAGGCACTTGGTTACAAATTAGCAGTTGGACTAGGATTTGAACCTGTGGTTTCTGGTCCGTAGCTGCTTCCTGCATGGCCTGATGGGAGGGCAAAGATAGGTGTTCTCCACCCCCACCTCACTGGTTCCTGTCCAGTCCAGTCCAGCCTCTGCCTTTCACAGGCTAGTCAAGGGTGCTTCAAGGATGCTTCCCTGGAGGGGTGGGGGCATGCCAGGAGCTCACTGCTCCGCCCGCCCTGAGCCTACCCACTGTGGCTGTGCCCTGCAGACCTGGATGAGCCAGTGCTGACTGTACACCAGACGGTGAGCGACGTGCGTGGCAACTTCTACCAGGAGAAGACGGTGTTCCTGCGCTGCACGGTCAACTCCAACCCACCGGCCCGCTTCATCTGGAAGAGGGGTTCAGACACTCTGTCGCACAGCCAGGACAATGGAGTGGACATCTATGAACCACTCTATACCCAGGTCAGAACAGGCAGCTGGCTGGGTTTCCTTGGGGCTCATCATAGTCTTCCCTACAAGGAAGGGGTGTCCCAAGAGTTGCACCCACTGCAAACAGGTCAGGGAGCAGTGGGGAAACAGGAGAATTCCAAGAGCCTATGTCCTCCAGGAAAAAGTGAGTTATGAGAGGCTACCCCCAAGAAACATGCAGGTCACCTCCACCCTTGCAGCTGGTAGAGTTAGACATTGATAGGTAGGTCCAGAGAAAGCTGGGGCATAAAGATTTCAGGAGGTGGTGCTGCACCCTGATGGGGCTGTGGCCTGTGAACCAGCCCCATTTGTCAGAGACCACAAGATCCCCTCTGGACCGCTCCATTTCCCAGAGTGGGGAAACTGAGGCTGGTCATATCTAGGGGCACCAGGACAGTCCAAGACCCAATGTGCAGAGTGGAGTACACACCTACCTAGACTGGAGCTTGCTGGGGGCAATGTGGTGAGGATGGGAAAGATCAGGATTCCAGAAGGACCTGATGTTAGCCTCCAGGATAGGGGGTCTGCATGAGAGCCTGGATACTGAGCAGACCCCCCTCACCCCACTGATTCGCTGCTGCCCAGGGGGAGACCAAAGTCCTAAAGCTGAAGAACCTGCGGCCCCAGGACTATGCCAGCTACACATGCCAGGTGTCTGTCCGCAATGTGTGTGGCATCCCAGACAAGGCCATCACCTTCCGGCTCACCAACACCACCGGTAAAACCCTCCACCACTGCCATCCCTACCGCTGTCCCCACCCTTCCCTCACCCACAGGAGACACTCCACCATGGGAGCAGTTCCCTTTTCTCCTCGCCTCCCCAGCACCTAGTCCTGCTGTGGTCCCCTAAGACTCACCTCCTTGTCTTCCTAGCACCGCCAGCCTTGAAACTGTCTGTGAATGAAACTTTGGTGGTGAATCCCGGGGAGAATGTGACAGTCCAGTGTCTGCTGACGGGTGGTGACCCCCTCCCCCAGCTGCAATGGTCCCATGGACCCGGTCCACTACCCCTGGGTGCTCTGGCCCAGGAAGGCACCCTCAGCATCCCTTCAGTGCAGGCTCGGGACTCTGGATACTACAACTGCACAGCCACCAACAACGTGGGCAACCCAGCCAAGAAGACGGTCAACCTGCTTGTGCGATGTATGTGGCTGTGAGGGTGGGTGGGAACTCAGGCAGCAAATAGACTAGCAGCAGGGCTGTTGGATTCACAACAGTGAAACAGGTGAAACAAGTGAAACAAATGTCCCCAGGAAGGAGTGTTCCAGTGCTCTGATTTCCTTGCAATTTAGGTGTTTGCCAGAAGGTAGCAGGACCAAAGTTTTACATTCTCGGTATACTTGTCTACTGTATTCTAGCAATCCAAGAAGCAGAAGGAGCTCATGTTGATTTCCTATATTTTTATAAAGCTGAGCAGCTTAGACGGTAGAAAAGTTTAATGCAGGCATTCCAATTTTTAAGATAAGTTTTCTGGCTATTGATGTCCTTGTATAATTATTTCTATGGGAATTTCATGATTAAATCAATATATATATATCCTCAGACCTTCTACATGACTTTATTAGCGAAATTTGTCAGTGCATCTGAAGGTAATTATTAAATGTAAATTGATTCAGAACTTGGAGGATAGAGTAAAAGAATATGAATACTTTTCTTACTAAGCCTCAGCCTCTGTAGACATCATTAGCTGCTTTATGTGGTCTGGATTTTGCTACTTTGTTTTCATAAGAAACTCATATTCTGTTTATGTAACTTTGGTTAGTTGATTTCTGGTTTTGGAGTCATACCCAGCAGGCACAGGGCTTCCTCTGTCTCTGTGCTTAGGGATCATTCTTGGCAATGCTTGGGAGACTTTATGGGGTGTTGGTGATTGAACCAGTATTGGTTGCATGTAAGTCAAATGTCTTACCCACAATTATCACCCCAATATTATTATTATTATTATTATTATTATTGTTATTATTTGGTTTTGGGGCCACACCCGACACTGCTCAGGGGTTGCTCTTGGCTCTGCATTCAGAAATCACACTTGGTAGGCTCTGGGGACCATATGAGATGCTGGGAATCAAACCCAGGTCTGCCCTGGGTTGGCTGCATGCAAGACAAACATGCTATCACTGTGCTATCTCTCCAGCCCACCCCCTAGGATTTTTTAAAGATCCAGGTCTGGGAAGTAGAGAGATAGTGCACAAGGTAAGGTAAGTTGCTTTATATGCAGCCAACCTGAGTTTGAGCCCAGCTTCCCACTATGTTTTCCCAAGCCTAGCCAGAAATTATCCCTGAGTATAGAACCTGAATATAGCTGTGTTTACCCCTTCCTCAAATCCAGGTTTAGAGTCAGAGAGATATAATACAGTGGGTAAGGTGCTTGTTTTGCATGTGGCCAACCTAGGTTCAACCTCTCAGCACTCAGTATAGACTCTCTAGGCCTGCCAGTAGTGATCCCTAAGCAGAGTCAGGAATAAGACCTAAACACAGTTGGCTGTGCCTCCTCCCCTCAAATGCTAACCTCAGTTTATGTCATAAATTATGTGATATGTGATTTGTAAAACAATACCCTTTTAAAAGAAAAGGGAAAAGACAGCCCAATGGGCTGAGTACACACTTTGCATGTAAGATGTCTGGGTTTAGTTCCTGGCCAAGAGTGACCCCAAGCACAGAACAAGGAGTAGTTTCTGAGCAACACTGGTGCTACCCCAAAAAACTAATAACAAAAAGGAGTCTTTTCTTTAAAAATACTGTGTCTTTATATAACCGCATATAAAATGATTATATCAGTCATTTGTTATAGAAGACCACAAACTGTCAGTGTGTTGGCAGTTAGGCAGCGCAAAAGGGTAAAATGTAAAAAGTAGAATTTCCCCTCCCTCTCCCCCAGTTCCATTCTCTAGATATAATCACGCTGACATTCTGGTGCATCCTTCCAAGATTTATATTTTGCACATTCAAGGTTTAAAGCCACAATAAATCCAAGCAGTGTAGTGGTTAAGAGTACAGGCTCTGAATCTGAATTCAAAGTTTTCTACTTCTTTGGGGCCAGATAATTAATCTCTAGTCTGAGCCCCAATTCCCTCCTTTGTAAAATAGGAACTATAAAAGTGTCACGCTCAAAAATTGTGGGCTGGACCAGCTGAGTGAGCCCCTGTGACAGGCTCAGAACAGTGGCTCTCACAATATGTCTGTTCAGTCTAGTTGTTACCAAGCCCAGTTTTCCACAGCGAGCTTCTGAGGGGAACTTTTGGAATTGTATATTAACAGTTTCTAAATAGAGAAGAGTGATAGCTTCTTCCAGTAGGGAAGAGGACTGTAGCCCCTATACTCCAGAAGGGCCAATTAGAGGGAAGAGCTTGGGTGGACCCAGAGTCCTTGCTTTGGGCTGCTATAGCCCATCCTCCCTCCTGCCCACCTCTAGCAATGAAGAACGCCACATTCCAGATCACCCCTGATGTGATCAAAGAGAGCGAGAACATACAGCTGGGTCAGGACCTGAAGCTCTCATGCCACGTGGATGCAGTACCCCAGGAGAAAGTCACCTACCAGTGGTTCAAGAATGGCAAGCCAGCACGTATGTCCAAGAGGCTGCTGGTGACCCGGAATGATCCCGAGTTACCTGCTGTCACCAGTAGCCTTGAGCTCATTGACCTGCACTTCAGTGACTACGGCACATACCTGTGTGTGGCTTCTTTCCCAGGGGCACCGGTGCCCGATCTCAGTGTCGAGGTCAACATCTCCTCTGAGACAGGTGCGCAGCAGAAGGGACCCTGGGTAAGGCCCAAGGGAGCTGGAATAAAAATCCACAGAGGGGAGAGGCTAGGAAAAATTTGACACGCTGATTATATGCCATGCACTTATCTTAGTTACCAGGATCAATTGGTAGAAAAAAGAGGACTTGCCCTCATTGAACTTGGTGGGACGGCAAATAATTTTCAACTCTCCCACAAATATGTCACTGCAAACTGGGATCTTTGTGAATTAGGATTTTTGTGAGTTAACATATTGGATCTGAGGGAGGGACAAGGTTTTGCCAGAAAAAAGGAGAGTGAAGTGGGTTAGAGCAATAGTACAGCAGATAGGGTTCTTGCTTTGATTGTGTTCAATCTCTGATACCCCATATGGCCTCCAAACCTTGCCAGGAGTGATCTCTAAATGTAGAGCCAGGAATAACCCTGAGCACCACTGTGTGTGTCCCCAAAATGAACAAATTAAAAAGGGGGAATGAAGGAGGCTGGAAAAGAAAGACAGACCTTGAAATCAATGGTGTGTGAAGGTTCTATGATAAGAATGTGCATAGCTTTTCAGAGAGCTGCAGGAAGTTCGGGGTAACTTGGAGAATGCAGTGAGATGAGAAAAGAGAGATTGGCTCAGGCCAGACTAGGGAAACAGTTGGGACCTTTATTATGAGAATAAAAAACAGCAACCATGAAATAATGACTAACATTTACTGAGTCTTTATTCTATTTTCTGATGATTTTCTGCTTATCTCACTCACCTTTGTGCTATCTTTGTTGGGTAGATCATTCGTTTCTCATTTTAGAGAGGAGGTACTTAGATTCAGAAGTTTATGGAACTTTTCTAAGGTAACATAGAAATAGGCAGTGGAGTAGAGATTTGAACCCATAACTTCAGAGCCATGGGATCTCTTGGGGAAGGACCTCTGACACCTCATCTTTAGCCCCCAGCACCTTGCACTGAACAGCTGGTTGGCTTTGCTAAGTCTTTCCACTCTTTGGGTATGTTTCTCCTCTGTGAGAGGTAGAACTGGATGGCCATAGTGATCATTTTGACTTCTGTACAGGGAGGGATGGGCCAACTGAGCTGGAGGGGTCAGTAAAGGCTTCCAGAAAGAGATTGACTGAGCTTCCCTTTGGGTATGGAGCAGCTCTTCACAGATTATACAGTTCCATTTTGCAAATCTGGGGACCCAGATGTGGACTCCATAGCCCAGTGCTCACAGCTCTCTTGCCTAAGCAGTAGGGGCAGGGCAGGAAGTGGAAGGGCAGACCTCAAAGCATCCTATGGTCATGAGAGGCATACCAGTTGCCTGGGGGTCTGGGAAGGCCCCTTGAAGCTCCCGGGAGACTTTGCTGAGTGAGGAAAGAAGAGAGAAAATGGGAGCCTCTAAGGAGCTTGAGGCTTGAGATTTGACAGTCTCGTGAAAGATTACATCAGGGCATGCCTGAGGGAAAAAGGAAGATGAGGTAGAAGATGGGGGAAGCCCTAGCAGAAGGGACTTGCTTTTGGAGCCAGAGTCTGAGGTTTAACTAGAAAGCTGTGGAGAATCAATCTCCACAGGGGTGAGGAGGTTGAGAACTGGGCTGTTTTAGAAACAGGAAAATCAAAGGTGTGTTCCTTCATTTGCCATTGGGCTTGATATCTGGATAACAGGATCATATTATCTAGGTGGAGGAAATGGTTTAGACCTTTAAGTGGTTGGAAATAATTGACTTCAATATATAAAACAGAAATGCACAACTAAAGCAATAAAGGTGTAAGTTATACACAGTATAAATTATGCCAACTAAATAGCTGAGCTTCCACTTGCTTTGTTGTAGAGTCTGACAAATTATTTTAAGACAGAACATTTAAACTTCTTTTATGTGATGTGGGATGACACTCCCATATGTCTTTTTATTTTGCGTTCATTTTTGGGTCTTGGGTCACACTTGGCAGTGCTCCTGACTTACTCCTGGCTCTGTTCTTAGGGATCACTCCTGATGGTCTTGTGGGACCATAAGATTCCAGGAATCAAATCTCAGCCTGCTATATGCAAGGCAAGCTTTCTACCCATTGTATTAGCTCTCTGCCTCCAATATGTTTGTTAATTTTGGGGTGGGGGGCTATACCTGGCTATGCTAGGGCTCACTCCTGGCAAGCCTCAGGGAACCCTATATAGTGCTGGGGATCCATTACCCACCTGGAGTAATCCTTAAAGACAGGGTCAGGTGTAAGTCCTGAGCACAACCAAGACACCCCGCCCAAGTGGGCTACCTAATACTTAGTAATATTGGGGGTGGCAAAGAAGAAAAGGGCTGTTCTTGTTTTGAATCAGAGAGATAGGAGGTGGAATAGATTTGGGGATACTTTGTATATTAGGGGGGGAGATAGCTGTCTGTTAGTGGTTGAGAAACTGAGGAGCAGAGGTCCTGGGAAACTAATCCAGATGGCCCCCCAACTCACCCCTACTCCCTGCAGTGCCTCCCACCATCAGCGTGCCCAAGGGCCGGGCCGTGGTGACCGTGCGCGAGGGCTCGCCCGCCGAGCTTCAGTGCGAGGTACGTGGCAAGCCGCGGCCGCCCGTGCTCTGGTCCCGAGTGGACAAGGAGGCCGCGCTGCTGCCCTCGGGGCTGGCCCTGGAGGAGACCCCCGACGGGAAGCTGCGGCTGGAGCGCGTGAGCCGAGAGATGAGCGGGACCTACCGCTGCCAGACAGCTCGCTACAACGGCTTCAACGTGCGTCCCCGGGAGGCCCAGGTGCAGCTGACCGTGCAGTGTGAGTCCTCTCCCCACTTCCCGGCCAAGCCTGCACCCCACTTTCCCATTCCTGTTCAATCAGCCCCTCTGCCCACTGCCCAGACCCCACGCCAGTCTAAGACACGGGGTCTGACCCTGGCCACATGGCCAACCACCAAGCTTCATCCTCAGGCCCTGGGGGTTCTGACTGATTTTGATGGGTGGCAATGGGAAAGTGCTAGGCACTATCCTAAGAGCATTGTAATGCATGGACTCACCCTCCGTCGTCTGAGCAGAGCCCACTACTCGCTGGTGTTTCCAAAGAGGGAAACCTAGTCACAGAGAAGTAAGTTGTGTACGACAGTGCGGTTAATTGGAGACAGGACCGGGATTTGAACCTCTGCCAGCTGCAGGGATCATGCACTAACTGCTGTTCACTGGTTGGGGTAGGGATGTTGAAAGGAGCCTTTTTTTTTTTTTTTTTTTTGGTTTTTGGGTCACACCCGGCAGTGCTCAGGAGTTACTCCTGGCTCCATGCTCAGAAATCGCTCCTGGCAGGCACGGGGGACCCTATGGGGCACCGGGATTCGAACCGATGACCTTTTGCATGAAAGGCAAACGCCTTACCTCCATGCTATCTCCCGGGCCCCTGAAAGGAGCTTTTAAGGCCCGAATTCATCGGGGCTCGGGAAGCAAGTCTGGGAAGTCAGGGGAGCGTGACTGGAGGTGGGGACGGGAGCGATTGAATGCATCCGCAGTCGCAGGAGCGTGTTGTCAGCGTGTGCGGTATTGCAAGGCCCTTCTGGGTTGTGTGCGTGAAGCCCGACCGAGTGGCGTCGCGAAGCCCCGCTGACCGCCGCCCCTTCCTCCAGTCCCGCCCGAGGTGGAGCCCGGCTCCCAGGACGTGCGCCAAGCGCTGGGCCGGCCCGTGCTGCTGCGCTGCTCGCTGCTCCGAGGCAGCCCCCAGCGCATCGCCTCGGCCGTGTGGCGCTTCAGGGGGCAGCTGCTGCCGCCGCCGCCCGCCGTCCCCGCCGCCGCCGCCGCCGAGGCCCCCGACCACGCCGAGCTCCGCCTGGAGGCCGTCACGCGCGACAGCAGCGGCAGCTACGAGTGCAGCGTCTCCAACGACGTGGGCGCCGCCACCTGCCAGTTCCAGGTCTCGGGTGAGCTGCGCGTCGGCCCCGCCCCGCTCGGAGCCAGGCCCCGCCCCTCACGCCTGGCCACGCCCCACTACAGGCCCGCCCGACTCCGATTGACCACGCCCCCATATAGGCACCGCCCTGTCCCATCTGGCCACGCCCACTACAGGTCTCCCAATTCTGCCTGACCACGCCCCCATGCAGGTCCCGTCCAACCACCTCTCACTACCTAGCCATACAGGTCCCACCCAAATCTGCCTGACCACGCCCCAGTACAGGTCTCGCCCAATCTGTGTCTGACCACGCCCCCGTACAGGTCCCGCCCAACCCCATTTGACCACGCCCCGGCCCAAGCCCCGCCCACCTTCTGTTTTGGGACTATGTCCCGCCTTTTCTTGACTCCCCTTGCTATACGCTTAGTCCAGGCCTGTTCCCCTCTAATTTTACCAGGATTCTTTTTTAAATCCCTTTTAGAGGGCTGCACCCCTCCACCTGTACCCATGCCAGGCCAAGGCCTTCCCCAGGGCTTGCGCCCAACTCAGTTTAGTACAGGTCCTTTCCTTGGCTTCTAACAATCCACAGCCTTAGGGGGCGGGGCTCCTTTTCTACCCATTAGGCGACCCGGCCACACCAAACTAGAGAGGTACAAGTTCCATCCTCTTCCCAGTCTTCTCCAACCCCAATATTCCACTTCCTACTGTACAGGTGGCAGCTTCCGCTAGCCCCACCCACTGCCAGCTTAGACTCCCCTTCTCAAGGCCTTGGCACCAGCCCTTAACAGCCTTCTTGATGCAAGTACCTTGATACTGCAGGGATCAAGCTACTCTTAGCTCCCATAAGACCCCAGGTGTCCCAGAGAAACCGCCCAGAGATTACCTGCAGTTCTTCTGGGACATTGTGTTATACACATTTTCTTTATTGACATCCCAGAGAGAGAGAGATTTAGGACCCAGGATGCCCAAAGGATTCCCTCACAGTCCCATCTCCTCATTATGTCATTTCTGGTGGATTCTACGGCTGTAGGCTGTACAGGGGTGACCAGGGTGAAGGAGTAAAAAGAGGTAGAAATCATGGTGAGGATAGAGCAGAACTGAGAGGAATAAATTGACAGAGCTGCTCTTTTCTTCCATTGGGGCAAAATTGGTTTCTGTCAGAGCTGACAGCAGCACCTTTGGTAGAGAGTTAGGTCACCTGTCGTAGTTCAACCTCACCTAAGCCCTTCCATCAGCCCCTTTAGCTCTTGTTTAGATGACTTCATTCAATAGTAGGGTGCTAGGACCCAGGTCACCCACTGGCCACTTCTGAGCCCCTCCATACCCCACCAGTCTTGTCAGCCAGTGGCCCCTGTGACATTTCCCACCTCCTTCCCCTCTCCCCTGTTCTCCCACTCTTTCCCTGTCTCCTGCCTCTTCCCTTCTCTCTATCCCTCTCCTCTCACTCTTTGCTCTTCCTTTGACCTTACTGTCCTTGACTGTCCAATTCTCAATCTGCTCTCCTTTGTCTTCCTGAACACTCCATCTGTCTTTTCCAATTGCTCTTCCTGTCTCCCTTGGCCTTTCCTGTCCATTCTCCTCAATGCGCCTCTGGGAACGCTCCCATCTCCCTTCTCTCCCTCTTCTACCTTCCCTCCCCACCCTGCCCTCCCTTCTCACCACCTCCTCTCCTCACACTGCTTCCTTTCTCTTTGTCTCCCCCCTCCCACTCGCCATTCCTTCCTCTCCCCTTCTGGCTCCCATTCCTCCTGCCTCCTCTCTCTGTCTCCCCCCACCCTCCATGGCCCCATGCCCTGCTCCCCACCCTCTCAGCCAAAGCCTACAGCCCGGAGTTTTACTTCGACACCCCCAACCCCACCCGCAGCCACAAGCTGTCCAAGAACTACTCCTACGTGCTGCAGTGGACTCAGCGGGAGCCTGACGCAGTGGATCCTGTGCTCAACTACAGGCTCAGTGTCCGCCAGGTGGGCCGAGGCTAGGGCCGGGTACACACTGACCATGAGAATGCTCACTCTATCAGGCCAGGTTGAGGAGGGTACTGGGTGCTGGGACCATCTAAGACAACTTTTTTTTTTGTTTGTTTTTTTGGGCCACACCCAGCCTCACTCAGGCTCTACATTCAGAAGCTTCTCCTGGCAGACTTGGGGGACATATGGAATGCCAGGGATTAAACTTGGGTTGGCCACGTGCAAGGCAAATGCTCTCCCGACTGTACTTTTGTTCGAGCACAGAGATCCAGTCTGTGCTTTTGCTCCATTGAAATGGGAGGAAGGGCAATGGGGTGGAGATCTGGAGAAAAGGTACAGCCAGCTCTACTCACAAAACAGAGAACCCCTTCTTGGGTCAGGATCTTCAGGGGGCTCAGTCTCATTCCCTGGATCTCTAGAATTTGGAGTACTGTGCTGATTTTATCCAGCTGATTTAATCCATTTCTGCCCAGTCCAGGGGAAATTGAGAGACAGTGGGACAGGCTACCTACGCTAAAATCTAGCTCTGATTCTAGATGAAACTTGGGCAAGTTATATTTTATTTGGACTTAGTTTCCCTCATCTGTAAAATGGGAGTGATTCTGACATAATACCTTGTAGAATTATTATTTGGGATGATCACATGACTTAATAACTGCTTAGAACTGCTTAGGGACCGTGTTCAGCACACATACATTGTTTAACACATGTTACAGTCACTTTTTTTATTTTTACTGAAACAACTCTAGGAGATAGGAGAGAAGGGATTGATTGCTCTCAAGGAAACTAAAGTCCTGGTTTTCTAGTTCTTCTTGTCTCTACTTTTCGATGCTGCCCCCAATCTTGCCATCCCAAGTCCCTCCAGAGAGTGAACTGATTTTCTGGTAGAAGGTGTGGGCTGCCTGCCATCTGGGAACTCCCTGTGTCTACAGTTGAATCAGCACAACGCCATGGTCAAGGCCATCCCAGTGCGGCGAGTGGAGAAGGGGCAGCTGCTGGAGTACATCCTCACTGACCTCCGTGTGCCCCACAGCTATGAGATCCGTCTCACACCCTACACCACCTTCGGGGCCGGGGACATGGCCTCCCGCATCATACACTATACAGAGCGTATGTGGTGGCAGGGGTAGAAAAGGGGGCCCATTTCATGTCTGGGGGACCTCCTATGTCTTTCCAACATGGATCTTTGGGGTTCCTCCCCTACCATGCTGTGTCTACTGCAGATTGGGCCCTTTGGTTTACAGTCTGAGATCTGAAGCCCCCATTCCTGGCCCCAAACCTGGGAACTCTGCCTCACCCTAGCCTTGGTTCTTACATGGTTTTCCTCTTTGATTTTCTAGCTGTCAACTCTCCCAATATGGCAGGTGAGGACCTCTTCTCACATTCTCTATTTCTTGAGGGATTCTTCTGGGAATGTGAGTAAAGGGTCCTAGGAGATACCCAGAGAGAAAACCCTTAGAAGCCGTTGGTTGGAAGGAGGAGCAGAAAGCAGCAGGGATGGGCTTAAAAATCTTTGTATCTGGGTTTTATTCTGAGGAGGTGTGGCAATGGGAAAGGACAGTTATTGTTTTGTTTTGTTTTTTTAAATAATATCTTTAGTTAAGCATGATTACAAACATGTTTGTTGTTGGGTTTTAGTCAAAAAGAACACCCCTGGGAAGGGACAGTTCTAAATACAGGTCTTCATCTTCATTCATGTAGCCTCTCTTGACAATCCTTGGATCCCTGGGGATGGGATCCTTCATCTGAGATCCATTGGCAACTCCTGACAAAAGAAATTTTGTAGATAGAACTCAGAGGGCTCAAGAACCTGAACTTACTTTTCATGAGCACCCGGTAGCACTTGAATTTCTTCAGTGATGAATGCAGGCAACCAGCACAGTAGCATAATCGGTATCCTCATCTTTGCCATCGGTAGAAGTGCCATGTTCTCACATTAAAGTCAGCACAGTTAGCTTCAAATATCATTTACATCCATCAGTTTTCCAAAACTTTAGTAGTTATCAGAACTGACACTAGATCGTATGATTTGTTTAATGAGTTAATACAGAAGACTACTTATTAGAGCACACATTTTTCTGTTTGTTTTTTTCCAAATATTTTGACAACTGTGTTTCAATAGAATTGATTTTCTTTGCCATTCCATGTATTTCATTGTGTGTGTCTGAAGTCATTATTCTGATACAGCATCTTTAACTTCGCTAGATGTCAGAATATGTGACTTAAAAACATTTTGTTTGAGGAATAACTGTTTCAGGAACCCTGTTGCTTGGTTTTTCGAGGTCTGTAAACCAGGGCTGACTATTTAGCTGCTCCAAGGGCTCCTAGGAGAATAAAACTGGACCTGAGGGCTTAGGAGGCTAATCTTCTGTCCCCCCATCCCACCCCCCACCCCCGATCCTAATGCAGACAACACCTGTCACTTTGAGGATGAGAAGATCTGTGGCTACACTCAGGACCTGACAGACAACTTTGACTGGACAAGACAGAATGCCCTCACTCAGAACCCTAAGCGCTCCCCCAACACAGGTCCTCCCACTGATATCAGTGGCACCCCTGAGGGTGAGAACATCCCTGCTTCTATGAAAGATTCAGTAGTGTCTAGTCTTAGGGATCATCAGTCTGAGGGAATACAATCCTGTCCTCAAGGAACCCCAGTCTGAAGGGGCATGATCCTGTCCTAGGGAGCCCCAGTCTGAAGGGGACACAATCAGTCATTAGAAAACCCCAGACTGGGGCCCGGGAGATAGCATGGAGGTTAGGTATTTGCCTTTCATGCAAAAGGTCATCGGTTCGAATCCCGGTGCCCCATATGGTCCCCCGTGCCTGCCAGGAGCAATTTCTGAGCACGGAACCAGGAGTAACCCCTGAGCACTGCCGGGTGTGATCCCCCCCCCAAAAAAAAGTATAAGTTCTTATCCCTAGTAGATAAGAGGTTGTTTTTATATGTAAGATTTCC
>PVKC010031291.1:0-14579 GCA_004027635.1 Crocidura indochinensis
CCCCAAATTCTACATAATATGGCATATTAGCACTCAAATTATGCAATGATAGCTGATAGGTGTGATACAATGAATGAAATGATAGTTTCATTAGTTTAATAGCATGGTAGTTTCATACTTAAGAGTACATGAATTATCTTTAAAATAAAATTGGTTTCATAACATTAAATAATGTTTTGACACTTTTATTTAATTCCTAAAATTTAATACGGTACATAATAAACTCATTTAACATTTTGATTTAGATTTTACTGTTTCTTAATTTTTCTCTAAAGCCTCTTCAAGAATACTTGTCAAAAATATATGTACACAAGTTAAATATTTTACCACAACAACATTTGAAACTACCATTCTGTTTAACCACATAAGACAGAAAAAGATTTTCTATGAAATGTTTCTTAGTGAGGCTTTGGATCTAGAATGTGTTCTCCATTTCCTAAATCAGAATATTTTCCACCAGCCCTTGTTTCTCAGCTGCATATTTTTAATTGTAATGGCCTATATTGGAACAATTTTTATAGAGTTAATTCAGTGGTGACCCTACCTTGTATTTTAAGTAGCATTTTTATGTTCATAATAAATTACAAGTGTGTAGCTTTAGGAATGAAAAAAAAAAAAAAACCCAGCCCTGACCTTGTTAAGTCCTTCTGCTATGAATTTAGTAGAAATATCCAACCCAGTTTTATCTTCTATATTTAGATATTTTAATAGCATTCAAGGTTAGCATAAGAAAATATAGTTGGCAGTATTTCATCCTTTTTTGTTGTATTGCAATATAGAAAAATTACTTTCAAATAGAACACATGGAATTCAGAAAATCTTAATAGTATTTATATGTGTAGAGAGTGTCTTGACTATCATGCCAGATATAATTGTGCTCCAAATTTCAAATTTACTTTGATGACATGAGAATATATAATTTCTTTAATTATAAGGTACATTGGATGAAATATATGCTTAAAAGATTATACAAGAGTTAATCATTTTCTTTTCTCCTTTAAATTTATGTAAACTCAGAATTGCTTTTTCCACTATATACTGTGGACTCACACACATCCTCTGAAGAATAGGTGTAATTCTATAGATTTTTCAGAGTTTTTCATACAGTTTAGCTTAATTTTCCTTCTTTATAGTGTGTTTTTGTTGTTGTTGTTAGAAAGTTATCTTTTGTAGAGAAACTTTCTGTTTTTAAATAGTGGTATTCAGTGACACCCTACAGCATCTGGTTTCCGATGGTGCGTTTCATTTTATTTTTAATAATGAGCAGTAATATAGTAATTTCATATAAGTATGGTTTGGATTAATGAGTGTGTGTTTTGTATTCATTTTAAGTGAAGAATGCTGTATATACTCATTAAGTCATTTATCCACCCATTCATAAAGTTGCCATCTTTCTCTATACCAGCAGCTTGGAAATGATGGAGAGAGAAAACAAACAAGAAGGATAGAGAATGGTTCATTATGATATTAATAGTTGGAACTGATCACTCTGACAAAAACCGGTGCTGAAAGGAGGTAAAGTTATATGCATTGCACTTCATTAACAATAGTGCAAACCAAAGTGTCAACAAGGGAATAAAAGGGAAAAGAAAGAGTGAGGAGAGAAATAAAATGTCTGTCCAGAGGCAGGCAGTGGGAGGGTGGGAGGAAAATTAGGGACACCAGTGATAAGAAACCTGCACTGGTGAAGGGTAGTGTACCCTGCATGAAATTCAGTCATAAACAATTTTTAACCATGGTGCCTAAATAAAATAATTATTAAAAATAAAAGAGAAGGCAATGTCTGAATCCAGAGCATAACATGATTACTAGTACCCTCCACTTAACCGATGTGTGACAATTCTTAAATTTTTAACCACTTTGTTTTATAATTTTATCATCTTTAAAAGGTGGATAAATATGACGTGATAAGAAAGTATGTTGGTTATTTTAAATGTATATATCATAGCAGATATTTTTTAATTTCATTTTTATATTTTGTGCCAATATTTTTACTTTTTTCTTCACAGCAATAACAGATGAGTGAAAATTGTATCAAACATGTTTTATTCCAAAACTTTTCTGTTTCACCTTTGTAAAATTTGTGTTATATTAACGATATTATGCAGGTACTTTTAATAAAAATTGTAATAACTAAAATCTCAAATAATTTATCTGCTATGAGTAAAATATTAAATTACCTAGAACATAATGTTATATAGAGAACAAAGTTTGCTCATGTCATTTATAGTCACTGACAGAAGCTATTGTATTGTGTTAATGATAAAACAATAAGATAAAGTTTGTGTCTTATTAAATTAGTATTCTAGAGAATAAGACCCAATATGATCAAGTTAAATCTATGTTAATATTCTGTCAGATAATTTTAAGCATGTGAAAACAGCACAATAAGGAACGGAGAGAAAGCATGGAGGAAAGGCTTTTGACTTTCATGCAGAAGTGTCATTGGTTCTAATCCCAGCATCCCATATGGTCCCCTGTGCCTACCTGGAGTGATTTCTTAGCACAGAGCTAGGAGTAACCCTGAGCACTTCCAGGTGTGACCCAAAAACCAAAAAAAATTAATTGGGTTATATACTTATTAAATAGTAATGAATATTATTAAGTACTCAATGGTACCATCAGAATTGGACTTTTCCAAATTGAGTGACTACGTCTATAACTTATTAGAATTGATTCATTGGGATAGAACACAGAATAAAACAAATGTACTCATGTAAATGGAGAGTATTAAAAAGCATAATAGCTCTGGAGATGGGATACACAGCTCTTCAGTTCTAGAAAGAACTTCTCAGTCATTGCAAGTTGGGCTGTTGATAGAGAAGTTCCAGATATCAAAATAAATACCTATTTTTGAACAGGGCATATTTTTTTCCAGGGAGGTTCTGTGACTCAATATATACAAAGTTCTCGAACCTGGCCTTGTTTATCTAATGTGGGACTTTTGTGATGGAAGTTCTTATTTCCAAATTTTCCACTGACCTAAGACATTTTGTCATATCTTTTCTACAGTTTTGGGTTATCCCTGTAAAATGCTCTTTCTTTTCTCACCCCTCAACTATTTTTATAAACACTTTTTAGTTCTGTAACATGGCAGATGGATTTTCTACCCCATCTTTTATTTTCCTATTTTTATCTTCCACAGACATAATTGCCAACAAATATGGCATGCCCCATTGGTAACTCAAAAATATTTGACTTTGCATAAATAAAATACTATGAGCAGTTGAGTCAAAACATTGTTAAATTAAGATGATTGTGATGATGCTAATAAAAATCAAATACTAGTGTTCCTTACTTTTTATGTAATCTCTTCAAAGAACATGACTTTTCAAAGGGCAATTTCTAGGACTGGCATTGCATCCAAGTGGTAGAATTTTAAAAAGATATTAAAACTTAGAAAAAAATAATAGGAGAATCAAAGTGAGATGAGAACTGTGTAAATAGAATTAACTGACTTAGAGAAGTAGAGGGAGTTAATTCCATAAATGCTGTCAAACTATTGAGGAGGCTCTGCATATGAAAAGAGCTGTCTTAATCATTCACTTAGTATCTGAAATGTCACTTTTCTTTAAAATGTATTCATACATAACTAAATGCAATATAAACTTCGAAAGACCACTAATTTCCCAGACTATTGGGTCTAGAATTAAATGTCAACCCTCCCACAAACTCATTTCTTCTATTAAGTAATATGTATATATTTTAATTTAATGAAATAGATCATTTAAATTTATTCACTATTAGAATGACTATCATTGATCACAGGAATAGAAACATTGATAGCATAGCACATACATATTTGTCTTCGCTTTGTAATTCTGGATAGTTATTCTATAGTATATTAACTATTGGATAGTTAATATAAAGAGTTAAAAGCTATAACTACTTGTTTCAATTTTGTTTATTGAAACAAGTTTATTAAAACTTGCTTATTGAAACAAGTATTATACCTTTTAACTCTTTATATTATTTTGCACCCTTTTCTTCTTGAGTGCAACATTTAAGTTGGCATTTTGCATGGTATTGGCATTATTGTAGCTTTTTAAAATTATGAATTAAGGGGAAATAGAAAAGAGGATTTCGAATAGTATTTTTACTTGTCCAAGATTTAGCCTAATTAACTGTCATTTTCTTTAGTGATTTTCACAGTTGACCTACCGTCTTTACAATTCAAAGTCCTGCACTCTTTTTATGTAATACAGTCATTTTAATTATGGTCTTAACTTTGTCCTTCTATGTGATTTGAAGCTAGACATTCTCATTAGTAAGGAATAATGTATTTCCAAGTAAAATTGAACTATAATTCCTATACCTGCTGTGTATATTCAGAGAACAGTTCTCCAACTGTGATATTAATATTGCATTATTTATCATAAAGGAAACTTGCTGGCTTATTTCAAGTGAAAGGCCAAGATTATGCCCTACAGGGATAATAATGGCACTTTTCTGTATAAAAGTATTGATCTAATTATTTCTTAAATGGTATTAGAGGAAATATGAGAATGCCATCATTACCATTAACAGGATTCTGGTTTATACATATGATATTAGGAATAGTTGACTTATTTAAAAATCTTATAAGTGAAACATTTTATAAAATTATATTTAATGATATAAATGTTAGTGTTAATAATGTGCATATATTTAATATATAACCCATTAATTTGACTGGATTTATATAAACATTGTTACATAAATTTTTTCAAATACTTCTTCCTGATTTACTGAGTTTTAGTACTAATTGGTTAAAAAAGCTAGAGAATGTTGTAATAAATTAAATAAAATAAGAGCAAGCACAGAAAAGTTTCTGTGAATCTTTCATTCTAAGAGACAGCATTAATGGACCTTATAAAGACTCCTCTGACCAGTAACTCTTAGGCCCTTTAGAATTATATTTGAATCTTTGCATATACTTGAATTGTCATTGATTAGTACTGAGAAAAGCCCAGTCACCCTCCTTTTTTCTCTATACTACATTTAGGGAGGACAGCAGTAACTTTCTCGACATTTCTAGGTTATTGGCTGATATACTATCCATAGTGAAGTATAAAAGAGATGAAAATAACACAAATTTAATATGTGTTTCTCCTGACTACATGAAAAATGTTTAAAGAAACAAAGGAATTCCCTGATAAAATCTAAGCTAAAGGCAAAGAATTGTTGGGAACGGCATGAGCGACAGTTTTGTAATGTAACTTGGAAACTTTCAGTATATCTTTTAATAGATCATCAACCCTGATTTCTTTATTATATAAGCATTTCTAGGAATGCATTCGTCCTTCTCTTCCTGGAACATAGTAAAGACTCAACTCAGAAAATTTGCAACTGGAAACTTCCTTTACAAATAGAAAGTTTTCTTTCAAAACTTTAACTTATAGTTTTCATAGTTTCTCTTTCTTTCTTTTTTTTTTTCCTTGCCTTTTCTTGAAGACAGTCCTTATGCTAAAGATCGTGTTTTGGATGAACATGCTAGATAAAACATGATTTGCACAACTTTATAGCCACTGTTTATTTTGAAGAACTGGCAGCATTGAAATGTGGTCCAAAGCCTTTGCTAAAACTATGATCTTTGCAAAAAAAAACATATTTCTTCTGAATTAAAAATAAATTAGACTTTTTAAAAAAAATAAATAAATGAGAGCAGAAAGCTTAGTTTCTTGTAAGGTTTTTGACATATAATTTAGGAAAATCCTGACTATAGGAGCAATGTACTTGTAGTTACTCTGAGATTAGAAGGTTTTTGTGGGACAAATCAAATGTCATTTGACTATTCAAGTTATTGGTTGCCTAGTGCTCTTTCTGCTTTGGAAATCGATATCTGATCAGGAAACAAGAAGGTCCAGAGAGAGTATGAAAATAAAGGTTTGTCTACCATTAAAAAGGTTTTGCATCTCTTTCTCTGATCAAATATTCAGTTTCCTTCGAAAAGGAATTCCCTTGGCCTAAGAGCTACAGGGTTTCTCCACCCTTGGAGTATATTGTCATGGGATTAACTATTGACTCCGTACGGGTTCATTTACTCTCCCCTTGGTGCTTTCGTGCTGTTTGGAAGACTTCTGCTCTGTCCTGGGTGATAAAGTCAGACCTCTGTATCTAAAGATCTTGGTATCTACACAAATCAAGGGGTGGAACTTATGATGAAGTCTTTCTTTGTGGTTCTAGAAGTTCTGCTTCCTCGGTGTCATTTTAATCCATCTTCTGTGGTTGGTGGTCTTAGTCTTTGCGTTGATCCTAGGATGTTTCCAGAAGACCCATTCCTTGCAATTGTCTCAGACAGACCTTTGGAACTGGAGATCATGGTTGTTGTGCAGGCCATAGCTCAAACTCTAGACTAAGGCTTTTTTATTGGTCCCAGAATACATACAGTTCGGTCATGGTTCTATCAGCCAGTCATCTGTAGATCGCAAAATTGCAATAATTTAAAGAGCAAATTGTTTGATAATTAATAGGCATGAATAGGTACAGACATGGTCTTTTGAGAAGCTTTACTGGAAAAGGAGATCAAATGGGGCAGAGCCAGAGGGGGACCTAGGACTGCAGGATGGTTTTCATACAGGGAAATAGTTGCAAATTACTGATGTTATGGGAGAGGTCAAAGCAGAGTGAGAGAAAGTGAAAGGAGAATGTGTCTTGGCATAACACCTCAAGGCACCAATTCTGAACAAAGATTTTTCTGACAACAGATCTTGGAAGGAAATCTGAATAAAACCTTGCAGGAGGGAAAAAAAGCACAAAACAATTTTTTCTCCTTTTTTATTTATCTATCTAGTTTTTGTCGATTTCATTGTTTTGATGTGGTTATTGAAGTTGTTGTATCCATTTATATTTATATATTTATTTTCTTCCTTTCTTTTCTTTCTTAATGTGCTCTGCCATGTTTTTATTTCAAGATCATGGCTTTTATGTGGTGCTTACCTTTATTGTTGGAGTGATTACTGGATATTTTATTTGACATTTCTTTTTGTACTTTATGGTGATTCACCTTTTTCCCCTTCGTCTCTCAAACCGATGATGAGAGCCTCCAGAAGGACTCTGCCCATTTTCGGGGTATTTGATTTTTACCCCAGTTTATTACTTTTCTCTTCTTCAAACAAAACCATGTAACTTTATCTATCTAGTCCCACCTCCCAGTTACAGGAGGAAATAAGGGAGCTACCAAGATCAAAGAGGTGTAAGACCACTAAGTAGCAAGTTAGGCACAGAGAAGACCACGTATTCTAGCAGCCCCGGGGTGAGGGAGGAAGATATGGGAGGTAGGATGGGAACCGAGGTGTAGGGAGAACAATTCGGTGATGGGAATTCCCCTGATATTAACATGTACCTAAAATATTATTGTCAACAATATTTAAGCCACTATGATCAAAATAAAAATTATATATTAAAATTAAAAAATAAAAACATTTCAAATAAATTTAAAACATAGTTCAAAAAATATTCAGTTTCCTTAATGCAGCTGAGCAGCAGAGTGATATTTATATCTACACATATGTATGTTTATATATGTATATGTATATATGTATTTCAGCCAGTTTCATCAATCTCTGGAACTGAGAGACTATCAGTAATAAGACCTCTGGTCACTCATGTATCAAATCATGTGACTCAAGTACCATAAAGTATTTTGAAGTACTTGAAATACTATGATAAGCATGTACTGGTGAAGAATGAGTGTTGGAACATTGCATACTGAAACTCAATCATGAAAAACATTGTAACTGTGTATCTCATAATGATTAAACTAAAAATAGATTTCAAAATCTAGTAGAAAGTGAACTTCATATGTAAGCAACTCACCTAGTTAAATTTGTCTGTGTTTATTAGCATTAAAAGTAGCCATGGGGGTTGGAATTTAAAGTATCTAGTAGAATATTTTATAGGAGGGATATAAACTTTACTAGTTCTTATCTATTTTCTTGATATCTTTTCAGTGCTTATCTTTAGAGAGAGAGAGAGCTTCTGATCCCCTACAGGTATTAACCAATAAATGGGGCAGAAGCCATTTTAACAAATTTATACTGCTGAAGCATATGAAGTATGATAATCATTGCAAAAGTTTGCCTATATTGTTGCATTCTCAACGGGATCTTATTAGAGTCAGCTTATGTATTTAAATGCATTTGAAATCTTTAATATGGTACTAAAGGATAACTCTCCCCTAGATGTTCAGAAGGCCTTTCTCCTCAACATGCCCAAACATGCCTCCCAAGATGTGTTACTGGCATGTGGATTACTTTAAATTATAATAATATAGGTCCTGCAGCATCAAGATACAGTTTTTCTATTCCTTAAAATGCCTAGAAGAATAAAAATTAAAGGCATTTCCTAGCTGTAGTATTATCTCCAGAAATAACTTATTGGTTGCAGATTTCCAGAACAAACATGCAATTATGGAGAGTATGATACTATCATCATCCTACTCTGTTCATCTCTTTGAAACCATAGGTTCATGTTTACTTTAGAATCTAAATCCATGTAGGTAGGACTCCATATGCGTATCACTCAATTTTCTTTTCTTACCCCCTAATATGCCAGCAGGTTGTTTGCTCTAATGGCCCAAGAGGAACTCAGTGGGGGAGAGGACCTTTATTTCCATCCACTATAGTAACAATTCGTTAATATTGATATAGCAACATAGATTATGATCTTATCTAGAAGATCAACATATTTGTTAATAGGAAATAATCATTTCAATAGTTTTATATTCTTACACTTTTTATTATATTTTTCTTTCCTCTCAGTTTAGTCATATTTTATAATTTAATTTTCCCTTATGATAAAATTACTGAAATGCCTATAATATTTTTTATCTAGATAATATTTAAATAAACTTAAATTTGTTGAACACATAGTTTTTATTCTCTCTGTACTCAGCTTTTTGGAGAATCTTGTACTGGAAAATAAAATAGATTTGAAGCAATTAAAATTTTATTGCACTTAGTCACTAAAAATCATCAGCCAAAAATAAAACTCCATCCTACAGAGTATATTTGAATCATTAAAAAGGATAAGGTTTGGTTTGTATATACATTACGTATAGTAAAATTTCTAGTTTATTGAAACTTAATGTTTATGATAATGCTGACTTGGATGTTTTATGAATTCTATACTTAAAGTAGTGAAATATATACCATCTTTTAGCTGACTAGTGCTAATGATGTATTTTAGTTTAAACTTTCCATATTATGAGGGCAGAGAGATATTAGAGGGGATTTCTGAAACCACATGCCCCCCCTGATGTATATCTCTGGAATCACCCCCCCCCTCCGCCAAGCATTAGTGGGATGGTCCTCGTACTCCCCAGCACAATAAGGTCTAGGTAATCCCATTTATATCCTAGATGCTAGCAGTGATTCATTGCTCTCTGGGCTTAGTATCATTGAGAGTGGTCCTAAGTTTCTGAGCACTGCTGGGGATGCCCTCCAAACAAACCACACTTGTTGAACATAATTCTGATATTTATATTTTTTGAATAATTTTTATTGTAACCAATATGAATCACAAGTTTTTCACAGTTATATTTAAGGTACATAGTGACAGTGAATTAGGGCCTTTCCCACCACCAGTGTTCCCAGTAAGCATCCCATACCCTACCCCTTTTTCACCTGTACTGCTAATATAAAAGGTCACCTTTGCATATAGCTTGTTGTACATTGAGTATCATTATTCTGTTGTCATTGACTTTGGGTTTGGTATTTAGGTCTGACCATTTTTTATCTCCACTCAAAGTTCATGCAACTGTTTGCTCCTGGTACCAACTACTTTCTTTTCTCCTCAATTCATGAGGCAGAGCAAGATGATTCAAGTACTGTGGTTCTATTGGGGAAAAAAAGAAAGCTAGGAGGATCCTGTCTAGCAGTTGTAAGTATAAATTTAAAAGAAGAATAATAAAAAGACAAAACAAAACTAGCAATGACAAAAAACACAAACAAAACAACAACACAAGATTGTGTGGGTTTTGTTTGCTGTATAGGCACAGTAAATATTGGGGAAATTAGAAAAGGAATTCTCTTGGCTTAAGAGATACATGTTTTATTCCACTCTTGAAACAAACTGCTCAGGACATGCTCATTGTCAAAAACCACGTTCTTTTTATTGTGCCAGGAAACATTCTGCTCAGTTGTGGTTGTCAAAATCAGTCCTTTGTAGTTAGAGATCTTGGTATTTGCACAAGTCATAGGACAAAGTCTAATATAGTCTTTTTTTATGGTTCTAGAAGTTCTCCATCATGGTTGTTGTAGTCAGTCTTCTGTAATTAGTGATCTGGGTTTTTGCACAGATTCTTGAATGATCCTGGTGAGGAGTCTTTATTTATGGTTCCAGAAGTTCATTCAGATCAGTCACGGTTGTCAAAGTCAGACCACTGGAATTAGAGATAATGGTTTTGGGACAATCCTTGGCTAGGCTTAGAGTCTTTCATTTGGTCCCAGGAAAAGTTCTGCTCAGTCGTAGTTGTCAAAGTTAGTCTTCTGTAATTAGTAATCTTGGTATTTTCACAGGTCAAAGGTAGGAGTGTCGACTGAATTTATCTTAACTGTAGGTGATGAGGTAGGTCAACTTGCTCTTAGATCAAGTTCTTGGTGTTTCCTAGTCTTCAGGATCACCTATCAGTCTGGCTCAAGCTGATGCCGCAACAGTATTAATAACTCCCCTGGAGGAGTTTGATTCCTGGTGCTGTTGCAGGGAATTGTTTTGGTTCTAGGGATGAAATCTGTCCGATCACATGGAGTCTAAATTGAGTCCCCATGATAAATGTTCAGGGTGGGAGTCACCCCTGTATTATAAAATCTGTGGGTTCTTATCCCTAGTAGATCAGAGCTTGTTTCTATACATAACATTTCTCCTCTTTTAGTATGCCTGTGCAAAAGGGAACAGTGCCATATTATATTGCTCATGCATTTGGGGGTAAGATTGACAGTCTATACAATCTCTGTGCTCTAGTTTTGACCTGAGCTTTTATCCCAAGCAAGATTTTTTTTTAGAATTTCATACCAAGCAAAACCAAATCAAGCAAAATTTAAAAAAGGCGGGAATGCAGAAGGCTTCCTTTAGATTTGGAAATAAACAGACAAAGAGATGTAATTATTGAGGAATTAAACATACAAAGAAAAATAAAATATATATATATTGCTATTAAGTCTTCTGAGATATTCTTGGAGGTAGCATGAAACAGTCTACAATTTAAGGTGTGTGCGTGTGCGTGTGCATGTGTGTGTGTGTGTGTGTGTGTGTGTGAGATAAGAAAGGCCACATAGACTGAGCAGGAGTGGTGGTTGCAACTTCATGTGACATGAGAAATGGGACTGTGAGTGTGTCCTTTCACTTTGGGAGCTGGGTGTGGCTTATTGTAATAGGAGGTAGGTCTCAGTACCTAATGCGTTAAGAACTGAGGGTAAATATGGTTAAATATAGAGGGAAAACAGATCAGGATTTAGGAGACACAAGGATAGAAAAAGTTCTGAAGCGGGGGAGAAGGGATAATATATGAGGGGCAATATACAATAAGGTGTAGATTGTTTAAGAACTGTGGGTGAAGAGGGTTAACCAAGAAGAAATAAAGCATCCGGGTTGAGGGGGTGAGAGGATAGAAGAGAATTATTTTTGTTTGGTGGCCACACCCTGTGACACTCAAGGGTTATTCCTGGTTATGCACTAAGAAATTGCTCCTGACTCTGGGAACCATATGGGATGCTGGAGATTGAACCCAGATTTATCCTGGGTCAGCCGTCTGCAAGGCAAATGCCCTACCACTGTACTATTATTTGGTCCCTAGAAGATGATTTGTAAGTTGGTAGACAAAGGGTTGGTTGTAGGGATATCATATAATAGGAACTATATACAATATAGGCAGGGGTTATGTATAATACAGATTAGACAAGCATAGAGGAGTCCACCTTGTTCACACTCACACACATATAGATAGTCTGTGGAGATCTACTCATAGGTTACAGTTGAATGATTGACCATTGTGGATTGGGTCAATCCACAAGAGCTCTTAAAAAAATGAGGACGGCATGTGGGGGTGTGGAAGTTTTCCAGTGTACAGGAGATTCATCAATGGTGGGAATAAACTTTGCTAGGTAAAAACTTCTGGGGGTAGATTGTACATGAAGCGTTATTAGAACAATCATAATTTTCTAATCAAGGGTAATTAGCAATACGTTAGTGGATTCTGTAAAGGAGTCTACCTTATGGCTTATCATTTACTATGTTTCGAGCATCCAGATTCCTTTCCTGGAAGCTAACTGAAGATGTGGACCTTGTGGTCTAATAGTAATCTAGCTTGGCTTAATAAAACAAAAAATAAATCAGAAAACAAAATAAAAAAAAACCAAAACAAAAATAAACAAAATAACTGTAAAAGACATAGTCAATAAATTGGGCCTGTAACAAAAGTCTGAGGTGTACAGTTGACTATTTCAATGGTCTTTGCAGAGATAAGCATTATGACTAGGAACTAATCAAGCTGAGGATGGATAATTTGGAGTATTCTTTCAAGGCATTACCATGCTGGAAACTATATTTGGATTTAGTATGATAAAATAATAAGATACAAAACTGGAAAACAACCTATATCTTCAAGAAATCCTCTGGATAAGAAAAGGTTAAAGTTATTATAGACATAATAAAATTAAGACATTGGGACATCCTGTTAATAGGCTCTGCAGTGAGATTCTTTGGTTTCCGAACATATACTGCACCTGTTTCTGTGGATATATGTATTAGGACATTGTTATAGGTCTCTACAGTAAGCAGTTGATTGTACACTTGTTGTCAAAATAACTGTATCCACTGATGCAGACTTCTTTGAAATTTATGTTTCTTCTCTTCTAGAGTTTGTTTCCTTATCCTTGCATCTACAGTGATCAAGATAACTACCTATTAGGCCATTGTATTTCTTCATGTAGATATTCATAATAACACATATAAATGATATCATGCTGTTTTTATCTTTCTTCTTCTGACTTACTTCACTTAACATGATGTTTTCTAGATCCATCCATGTTGCTGCAGATTGATTGCATAATTATATCATTTCTTTTTGCTATGTAGTATGGAATTTATCTTTTAATTGGCAGTTCTGTTTCACTTTATATGTCTAAACAGAGAGCACCTTTGAAATTATTCCCTTAGTTCATTTAATACCAATCTACTAAGAACATGTTCGATAAAATTTTTAATATTTTTACTGTGTTTGAATTTGTTTTATAGTAATTCTTCTTTTGCAATAATTATTCATGAATATTTTTATATTAAAATAAAATATTTTGAGTAACCTAAAATATATAATATATGATATATTACACCTTCTATGTTCATTTATTGTACTTAATAAAAATACTCCCATTTGCAGGAGAAGAAGGGCTTACTTTGCATGAATCAGAACCCTGGTTTGATCTTGGCTCAAACCACAATTTAATCCTCAACAATGCATACTGTTCCCTTGAGCACTAACAGGAATCATTCCTTAACACAGAGCTAGGGGTAATCCTGTGTTCTGCCCCCAAATCAATAATAAATATGCAAAAAAATTGAAACTAAATACTAGATTACTGGAAAAGAACAAATATTTAGACCTGTGTAGCAAACAGAATCTTCCTAAATTATAGACAAGATCCTGAAATAATTTAATTACAGTAAGACCCAAGAGGTATAAAAATAATAGTAAAATTGTTTTTTGGGAATTTATTTTGGGAATTGGGAATTGCAGAAACAAGAAAAAATAATGGGAGTCAAAGATTAAGTGTAAGAACAGTAAGGAAGGAATAGATTCAGAAACTTTTCCCTTGCTCTCTAGAGAAATGTATATTGCTGGTAGAAAGGGTACATTTATTTATAGCTGTATTTTTCAAGCTTCAATGCATAATGTATATGCCCCTTTCATATATTAATGCGACTTCCTCAATATTAATCCTATCATTTTAGCTCAGTTTTAGTTTTTGTAGCATTACTATTTATTCTGAATTAAAGTTTGAGATTATATCAGCATGCCATATTTGTATTTATATTTATTTCTTATTTTTAGTTTCAGACTGATTTAATTTTATGGGCAGTAACAGAGAGAGCAGATACTTAAAATCTAAAATATTGTGTACTCAAAATAAATTTAAAATTGATATTTAAATATATTCTAATTTATTCTATTAAGAGTTTGGAGAACTATACATTTTAGAAGTGGAGATAGTTGAAGTGAAACAATGTCTAAATATTTGTATAGCCAACTTGTGTGATATGTAAGACTGCATGTCGCATCATGTTTCTTTCATAATCTCTCCAGCAGTATAGATCTACTGTCAACTTTGAGAAACACTCTAATTTTGTAGAGATTGTGATTGAAAATGAGAATCTAACTGCAAAGAAAACCCATTGGTAAAGCACTCAATCATCTTGTACAACTCCTGTTAAGAAATAATACTTGAGTCCAGAGTGTGACTGCATTGAATTTATGTAGTGATAAAAGATTGAATGATTAATGATATTTATATATTTTATTTTCCAGTTAGATAACACTAGAATATTTTATAATATATTCAATTGAAATTTATGATTACTTGGGGGTTGATAAGAGAAAAATTTGT
>PVKC010031293.1:0-14571 GCA_004027635.1 Crocidura indochinensis
TTTTTTTTTAAATAGATGGTGCACATTCAGCTGTTTGTTTTACTTTATTTTTTAATAAACTGCCAATCTTTTTTCCAGAGAGGCTGTACTATTTCCACTAGCAATATAGGAATCATTCTGTTTTCCTGCACTTTGCATAGCTATGTTGCTACTATATTTTTAATAAAATATTTAATACAAATTTTTTTGAGTCACACCCGGCACCGCTCAGGGATTTCTTCTTGCTCTATGCTCAGAAATTACCCCTGGCAGGCATAGGGGACCATATGGGATGCCGGGATTCGAATCACCGTCCTGTATGAAAGGCAAACACTTTACCTCATGGTATCTCTCCGGCCCATTAATAAATTTGTAATAAATCTTTTTTTTTGGTGGTTTTTGAGTCACACCCGGCAGTGCTCAGGGGTTACTCCTGGCTTCATGCTTAGAAATTCCTCCTGGCAGGCACAGGGGACCATATGGGGCACCGGGATTCGAACTGATGACCTTTTGCATGAAAGGCAAACGCCTTACCTCCATGCTATCTCCCGGGCCCCTGTAATAAATCTTTAATAAAATCTTTATGGTCCTTAAATAGCACCATAATTACAAGCATGATTGTAGTTGGGTTTCAGTCATAAACAGAACACCCCCTGCACCAGTGCAACATTCCTACCACTGATGCCCCTGTTCTCCCTCCTCCCAGGAACAATTTCTGAGCATGCAGCCAGGAGTAACCCCTGAGTGTCACAGGGTGTGCCCCCTCAAAAAATAAACAAAAAAAGATGGGAAAAAGTGTATTAGTTCAGACTCCAAAGCTTCTTACTCAATTCCTCTTCATAATTGCTCATGTCAATATTTCTTTTGCATTCACATATATAAACATATATATGTTTTATATATATTTTAATATATATAAATATATATATAGTTAGGTCTCTGAATAATCTATCCCAAAATTCTTCCTCTTCAGTCATCAAATATTTTCAAAAGACATCATACCTGATTACTCTTCCCTAATTCTTCTCTTACTGGTTTGAATCATTCTATTGCTTCGGGTCCCCAACTGAACTCAACTTCAATATCTCTATAAGTCAAATTAAAGTTTAAATGGAACTGCATCAAGTGACTCAACTGACATTCCTTAAGCATGTTTAAAAGCTTGTCTCAGTTCAATTAGAAAGAAAGAAGTAATTCCTTGATTGCAAATATAAATGCCTTTATATTCTCCCTCTGACTTATGATGGTACATGTCTAAAGTGACTCCAGTGATCCATCTCCTTGTATTCACTGTATGTGTAAACCCTGTCTTTGACCTGCTTCTCACCAGTAGGATATGATAAAAGGGATGAGCGGATATTACTAAGATTGGAGGCAGTCCTTAGAGCTCACCTTTCTGGCATTCCAGACTCCCTGATGAAGTCTGCTAGATTATAACCTCTAAAGTGAGGTTTACAAAACAAAGAGCCATAAGACTCCTCAGGGTCAGCAATTTAGGAGAAGCTAGGTCCTCCCAACAGCATGTGAGTAAGCTTGAAAGTTTATTAGTTTTTTGAAGATTCATGGGCTGACTGCAGACTTGGCTGACCCTTGCTTGCAGTCTTAGAGAAAGACCCTAAGAAAGTGGCTCTGATCAGTACTTGCAGAATTCTGAATCACAAATGTTGGAGAAATATTATCAACAATATTGAAATCACAGCACATCAATAAAGATTTTAAAAACAATAACAAAATAGACAAAAAGCCTACATGGTTGCAGTTCTAATAAAGCTTTAGAATTACCTTTCAAAAAATAATAAGTAGCTTACATACTAGATTTGCAATCTAACCATCTACAGTTTTCTACAAATAAATTCAGTACTTTGATCATAGTAAACTTCTTACTAGTCCGAAAATGTCATACATGTTTCAATTTGCAAGCTTTTGCACCTAGCATTTTTCTGTACTCTAAATTATTTTATTTCTGTCTGATAAAAATCATACTCCTTCACAAAACCCATCTCCAGTCACAAATGTTCAGCTATCTTTTCCAGTTTACAGAGGTGGGGAGGGCAGTGCTATGGTTAAGAAGGCACAGGAGGACCTATTAGGAAAATAATCTCCAGGGACCTGAGGTTGAACAGAGCTTCCAATTAGCTGACTGATATATGGATATATACAGGTTAAAGTGAGATTGGAAAGGATTGCATCTGGCCTTTGGAATTTAGATTAGCTTTTAAAATTCAGCGAACATCAACATAGTAATTGTGCTTGCAAGCTTAATCAGAATTTTGCAGCACAGTTTTCCTTATCACATGTTACTGTTGGGTACCATGCTGATGAATGTGGGGACCATGTGTAGTGGAGTTTCTTTGTGAAGACCTTTTTCTGGGACAGAAGAAATAGCGCAATATACCAGAGCACATGTGTCATATGCAAGAGTCTCTATTTTGATCTCTTACACCCAATGGACCCTGAAAGCTGAAAGTAACAACCCCTAAACACCCAGAGCTTGGAGCAAACCTAGGCACTGTTAGATACAACAATCTCCAACATGTTAAAGGAATATATCTGTAAATTCCCTGATATATGACTTAATGAAAGTTTATGAACCTCAGGTAAGGAAGTCACACAAAAAAATGAATAAAAATCTTCTTTTGTTATTTCTTGTGATTTGTTTCAGCAATATCTTGCACTTTTTTTGCAGAAGGAGACTTTGTGAGGCTAATCCTTGTATGTAGGGAAGACTACTTCTAGTTTAGTGCTGGTAGAAGCAGGAAACACTCATGGAAATTAAGTGGGAGGAGGAGAACCAGACAATCTAGTTAATATGATTGGCCTTTTATTAATATGTTCATTTTATTGGTTTTCATGGGTCTAAGAGGCATACCTAGATGTTCTCAGGTCTTATACCTGGTACATTGGTGCCATTATCTAATGCAGGTATAGCAGCAGAAAAAGCTAAGATCTGAGATAAGAGATAAACTGATCTCTCCCTAGCTCTCATATTCGCATTCTGGACCCAGCCTTACACACAGAGAAATGACAGGAATAAAAGGTAATAAAGAAAGAGCATTAGGCATACAGCACTGAGCCTACTACTTAGAGTTTAATCAGCTACAGGGTACCCAGCAGTCTACAGTGATGATACACTGAACATACAGGATTGGGCCTTCATATACTGAGTCTCTTTACCTAGACTAGCAAGTGTCTAGCATGGAACTATATCAACAGGAGACCTAGACATCCTGCCTTTAAGAATTCAGATTAGAACAGCTTAAACCTAGATTTCAATAAGCTGCAGAAATGTACCTGCTTGGACTGTGGATACAATAACTAAGGTAGTGAAAGCATCTGGGGTTCTGTGTGCTGCTTTTATGTATAGTTCACAACAGTCCAAAATTAGCAGTGATTCATTGTGACAAATGAGATCAATCCAGGCTTTCTACTTACATGCAAAGCATGTGCTCCAACCACTGAACTATCTCTCCACCCAATTCAGCAGCCCTTGCCAACTTCCAGGGAGGGAATTTTCCTTATACTGGAACAATTACTACATTAATAACAGGTTAACCAATCAACTACACATCACCAGACATCAGGCAAAGGGGAGAGTTATGTTTTCCATCTGGTGGATTCTTATTTTAAAATGATATTTCAAATTACTAAACAAATTGAAGGGAACCATTTTCAATGTTGGACTTTACCTCTGATTTCTTTGACAATTATACTTTTTCCCCTTATCTCTCTCTCCTCTTTTGGAAGGGTGGAGGCTCGGTTGAAAATTAGCATATCAAATATATCCAATAAACAGAATGGAAATTAGCAGAATTTTGACTCTGACATCTAGTTGCTGCACTAAATTGAGGTTAATGTGAAACTGTCCTTTCTGTTTTAAACAAAGATAGAGAAATGGAGTAAAAGTCATTCCAGCTTCTGCAACACCCAACCCATAAGCATTCCTTCCCCTGGGTGAAAATAAATTTAACAAAAGAAAAAGGGGAGATAAAGAGAAAAGCTGGGAGAAAATCTCCAACATGTTAGAGGAATATATATGTATATTTCCTGATATATAACTTAATAAAAGTTTATGGACCCCAGATAAGGAAGTCACACTGAGCAGATGCGCTGGGACTGAAATATAGTCCAATTAAGTCTGTAACAGGGTGAGCTTTACTTTGAACATTCTCCAAGTTGAAATGAAAGCTTCGCAGAACAGATAAATCAGGAAACATAAAATAAAAAACGCTGAACCGGCAATGCTCCAAAAGGAGGAAAGAAGGGGCAGTGAGGCGGGGTGGAGGGAAGGGCAAGGGGGAGGGGCAGAAAGCCTCCCTGTGCTTGCTGATTGGATTCCAAAACTACTCCCCAGAGCCAATGACTGGAAATACATAGCACTTCTTTAAGCCATTCCAATGAATGACTTCTGTGCAGTTTATTCATCTATTGAGGGATGGAGGGTCTGCCTATCATAATTAAACTGTGCTCTCAGGGACTTCCAAAGTACTTTGTCTAAAAACTACTGGTTCAGGACCTGAGCAATAGCACAGCGGTAGGGCATTTGCCTTGCACGCGGCTAACACTTGATGGAGCCTGGTTACATTCCTGGCATCTCATATGGTTCCCCAAGTCTGCCAGGAGCGATTTCTGAGTGCAGAGCCATGAGTAACCCCTGAGCATCACCGTCGGGTGTGGCCCCCAAACAAAACAAAACAAAAAGCTACGGGTTCTATGTGGGTTATGAGCTCTGCAAGGACTTGGAGCTTGATCAGCTGAAATAGACATTCCCCTGCTCAGCTCAGTCATGCCACCATTAGGAATACTGCCTGCCTACCTGACTCTTAGGAAGATAGCATTTCCTCTGGACTTTCTCCCTACTTTCTTTGCATTTGTAAGAAGGCATCACCATCATCTCCATTCTTTTGGTCTGTTCTACAATTGCTGCCTCTGCATAACGTGTTCTGTGTGGAGTAAAACCCGGTTTGGTATACCTCAGACCAATTTGATTTTGTGATCAAAAGTACATTCCATTTTAAGGTCTGATGATTGCTGAATGGCCACATCACTTGGTAGAAGGAATAAAATGACAGAAAGCGAAAGAAAAGGGCACTGGACAGGGCCAGCAGGAACAGCGCTCAAGCCATTTGAATTACTATAAGGATTCCACACCACTCTACGTATAACCCATGCGCACAAACAACTGAAGCTCTAGTTGGGCCACAATTGGACTTTGGATAAAGTTGGAGAAAACAGAATGTCTGCCCCTTAGTTTTTGAGAAGCGTTTTCTGGGTAAGTCTTTAAAAGTCTCCAGTGTTCTGTTCCATATATTCATCTTCTCCTCAGAGAAATTACTAGTTGAGAAAGAGCAAGAAAAAGATGGGGAGATAGTTGAAGGCCATGAAGTGATAGAAAGGCTTGAATGGAAATTTTTTGAGGAAGCTTTCCCCTTTTGGGCTAACATAGCAAGCCTGGGAAAAGGTGAATCGAATCGTTGGCATCATGCTCTGACTGATAATCAACTTCATTATGTGCTGCTCCTTTCCCAGCTCCCTCCCTTCTCCATAAAAAAGAGATTATTTTTAATTATAGTTTTACATTGGATTAATGAATCTCCACAATAAGTTAATGAGCAGGACAGGCTCTGGGAGACAGCACATTTGATTGCTTTCAGAGGCTTTCTGAAGCATCATTATTTCTCTGCTATCTCATCAGAGGTGCAATGGCCAGATGAAGGGCCAGCCGGATGATTCTGGGTATTATTCTAATACTGGGACTCTGCTGCTCCAAGACCTCTGAAAACAGTCCTGTTTTCTTCAATGAAAAAAAAATTCTTTACTGTAACCTACTAGCACTCTGTCTCCTTAAATATGATTTTAGGACAGAGATAACTGCTTTTCTGTGGCCTCAAATCCTATTTTGAACAGATGATTGTTCCCACACACCAATATTCTGATTTCATATTTAGTAGTTTTCCTAAAATGAACCTTCTATAACTCTGCTTGACCCCTCAAAGGCAAAGTCCAAATTTCTCTGTTTCTTGAAACACCACACCGCTGTGCTATTGCAACTCAGAACATTTCATTATTGTTCTGGGCACTGGGGAAGCTTGTTTATAACCACCTTCTGAACCCATTGGTGAAAGTTTACAGGACCTCTTTGCTTGACCTTTTACTTGTCCTGCTTTGGATTCCCACAGAAATTCTGGACACTGTGCACAGACACCTTCAGCATGCCTATATAGCCTACATGGTTTCCTCCCTATCCAATGTTCCTGCTCTCCTGTCCAGACTGCACGTCTGATCATGAATTTCTCACTCACCTTTGTATCTCTAGCTAGGGGACATAGTAAACTATTCTCCAAGGAAAGTTTCACTGGATTAAAGAGTAAAAGTGAAAGAGGGGCTTATGTTGCTCATTTAGGTGGACAGAATTGGCAGCCTGATATGGAAATCTACTCTTTTGTCTATCTCCCTCTTCCACACTGCAAATAGCTAGGGAGATCGTGAACCTTGAGCAAGAAAGGAAAGTCCTAAATCTTGCTCAGTCCTTTCAGGTAAGCCCTTTCTCTCAGAAAAGAACTTCACAATGAACAGTGAAAGAAATTCTTTTTTTTTCTTAAAGAAATTCTAAGGAAAGTGAGATAGAGACAGAGACAGAGAGACAGAGACAAAGATCAAGAGAAATAGAGTGACAGAGGCTGAGAGAAAGACACAGCAACACGGAAGTAGACAGAGTAAACTGTTCAAGAGATAATATGGGCACCTCCAAAGACAAAGTAAACCAAGTAAACGATCCAAGTATGTATGACATCACAAATCTCAAGAGAAGAGATGCAGGCAACATAAGCTCAGGCAACACATGTGCACTACAATGACACATGGGCACAAGGAGCCCATTGGCTCCATTGTTATAAGTTGACATTTATAGTATTTGTCCCAACCAGCCCCAGCAGGTGCTTTCTAATTAAGTGTGTCTAATTCTAAGGTGACTGTGTGGAAGAAGACTTGGTTGCAGTGGATGCTCCTCTTGGACATTTCTTTCCTGTCTTTTGCTTCTGTTCTCTTGTTTCTTGCTAGGGGAGTCCAGCTATCTCTAGGATGTCTGTGGTGACAGGTAAAAATCTCATTTGGCCTTAGGTATCATGTTCATAAGGTGGATGCTGGGAGAAAAGCTTTTAGCAGTTTAAAATTAGTGACAAAATAAGTTATTAATATTATATATATTGGTTCTATTACATCCCAAGAACTCATTGTATGTGGGCTCTTCCCTGCCTGCCTGATTTTCATTAACATGTCATCAGGATGATATTAGTGAAAAACCTCTCAAGTAAAAGTGAAGAGTGTATCTTTCCTCCTGTAGCTTCTCTTTCACATTTTCTCTTTAGTTATATTTACCAGAAACTTAAATTCCATTCTCATCTTTGCCATTTTATAGCTCATGGTGTTAGAACTACAAAAATTAAGGCGATTCAATAAATGAATTTTTAGAGGTTGCTTTATTCAGGCAGGCCTGGATTCAAGCACAAAAAGCTGTCTCGAACCCCGAGTACAGGGGAGAGCAGGTTTTTATACTATTCAGGTCATTTCATTACATCTTAGTTACACAAAACTACAAAGGGTGATATTTTAACATTCCACAGGTTTATGTTAATTCTAGTACACATCCACAGTCTCCATCCCTGGTGCCCCCTTATCTCAGTCACTAGTGGTGTCTGGGGAGTTCTTATGCTGGCCTGTCTGATGCTGTAGGAAAAGGGGAGTATAGGTGCTTGCAGGGGAACATCAGTTGCCTTTAGCACCAGGGGGCCCTAGAAATGGTAATGAATTGCTTTCTTACTAAGCTGCAGGAGTCTGGAGGCCAAAAGGTGCCTGGGGCAGTAAATTTAAGAAAGCAGAATTTAACTGCTTATAGTTGTATCTAATAAACCATAAAAGTATAGAACAACTAAATAAACATTACAATGGCAACATTCAATAGTAAAAGTTCTCAAAACTTCAGTGGCTTGACATAAGAGATTTTCTTTTCTCATTCTTACCACTTGTCCCTTTTTTTCCTACCAAGTAGCCTATCTCTGTATCATGCACCTTTTCACATTTGATAGCATGGTTTACAGTACTATAACTTCTAGGGTTTCTAGCTTCCCCTCATCATCCAGGTTGAAAACGTCCCACCACTTTTCTTCTATTGTGTTCTCTTCTCTATTTTATTCCCCCCAAGTCACATGCTTCCTATTGAAAAAAACGTTTTCAGATTCTTTTTTTCTATTTCTTTTGGGAACTTGTTCCCTACTGTGTTTCTTTGTACCTGGCTAAGTGAGTAGAGTGCCTTGTAGCCTTTACTAAGTAGGAAAACAAAGTACAAGCTACATTTTATCAAGTGTTTTGTCCTATACTGAATGAGCTGACACACTTGGAAGTCACAGAAGTAAACATAATATTATTCTTGATATCCCCACAAGGGAAAATAATAATGAAAAGAGGACTTACAAACTGAGGAAGGATGCATACCACATTCAGTTACAAAAGTTTAGAGGCATATTTTGAGAAGAACTGTTCTATGGATTGAGATACTCTGAGGAAAAAAAAAACGCAATTTTAATTACTATTGAATTAGTATTGTATTTATCTAGTATTGAATTAGTAGTGTATTTATAAAAAAAATTGTAAGTGCAATTATAAGTGAGTATTATATCTGATTTGAGGCAGAATCTACTTTTAATGTTAGAGAGACTAAAATACAGATGATATATTTGTTACTGCTTGGCATCTTCTGCCTGAATTGAAAGATGTCCCAGTATACACTACTCAAAGCAATTCAAAGTCCATGTCAGGATGTGCTCCTCACTGTCATATAAGGAATGAGAGGGTGTACTCTGAGCTGAGGGAATCAGAAAGGCTAATGAAGTGGCAGACTGAATCAGTGACTGAAAGGCTGAAGGCTACTTACAAGGACTCCTCAGGCAGGGCTCACCATAGAAAATGAATAGCAAACAGGGCTTGGAAAACATCAGTCCACAGCTGGTGGAAAAAAATAGTAAATGTTGAAAGGGAGATTTCTCAGCCCATTAAAAGTAACATCTTTCCTTTCAGAACTCTCTATTAATCTCTTTTGAATGCTAGTGACTTCATCACATAATTTCTCTGGGTTTGAGATTTATAGCCATTCACAGAGTTTGAGCTCTCAGGTGCACTGTGCTTGCTCATTTCTTCCCATGTTGCCTCATATTTAGAAAATGGTACACATGAATCAAGCTGAACGGATTTAAGTTAAAATAAATATAAACTAGTTTTTGAGAATTCTATGACTAGCCATTCCAGTATGGAAAATTACTGGTGAATAATTTTGATGCCAGATTAAGGACTTTTAATGTTTGATGCCAGATTAAGAACTTTTAATGTTATCTTAAAAACATCAAAAATCAAAAAATAAAACAAACAAACAAAAACCATCAAAAATCATTATTGTGGGAAAATTATTATGGGAACAGGTGTTACTTATGGGTATACGTAATTATTTTATATAACATGAAGTATGTGTATTCTTTAACATGAAGCACACTGAAGTGGAGTCAAGAGACCTAGAGATAAATGGTCAAACTCTTGTCATTGCCACTGAGCCTGTTGGGTTGACATGAAGTCCATAGCTTCCAGTGCTCACAGAAGCAAGGCTGCTTCATGATACACAAAAACGTAACTGGCAGGTACTTTGGGCAGACAAACCTGTTTTTAAGATTAACATATGAATCTAGACTTGAGAAATAGCTTTGCATATATTTTTCTAAAACTATGAGGTCCTCTCAATCTCTATTGCTATTTGTCTTGATTTCAATAAAGTCATGAATTCAAAGAAACATTTCTTTCTTATAAGAACAGCAGTTTGAGTACTGAAATAAATGGCAGCGACTGCTAGATATCAATGACAGAGACATATAGAGTTATTATGGTTCTTGGAAAGTCTGGAGTTTATATTCTAGATAGAATAGAAAGATATTAATGAGCTATTGTTGATTGCTAATGAATAGGAATATAATCAAGAATATGTGAATTATTGATATTTTTGAAAAGAAAGTAAAAGTCCAGAGCTTATCATGACTACTTTAAATATTAAAATATTAAAGTGAATTTATTTGGAATTCAAATTTATGACCTCCTGGGTTTTTTGGAAATATATATTTCTATATAATTATATTATATTATATATAACACATATATAGATATATACATAATAAAAATATTTATATATAAATATATTCAATATATGGATATATTTCATATAAATTATGATACTTATATATCATATATTATATATTAATATGTAATACACACAACTTTTATATATGTAATAAAGATGAATGAGGACTCCCCAAAACAAGGTTGAACCCCATGGAGGTGATTACTGGTCTTGAATAAGCTTCATAAGCATTTCAAACCTCAAAATAATAACATAAAGGACAGATAATAATCCTCCCTTTATCAGTAAAAGGAGGATTGAAGGAGAAGTATAGGAAACTGTTCTACAAAATATAATGTTCTGATAAAACATTAAAACAGGAAATCAAGGTGCAAAGAGATGCATCTGATTATTATTTTTTGTACCCAGAGTGCAATAATTTGGATATTGATTGGTTGAAAAAAGTGGTATGTGACTTGAATTGGGAGCAGCAGTGAGATGGAGACATTAGTGTCAATAGTAAAAAAAAAATTCTTAATAATAAAAAATGCCTAAAATCAGGGCATGAACAGTCTCTGGTCTATGTTTTCTAAGATAGTATTTCACAACTGGGGTCAAGTGGCCTCCCTGTGAGTCTACAGTGTATTCTAAAGAGGTCAAAGATTAAAATGACATAAATAAGGAACCAACGCATTAGAATAGGGAAACAACCAGTAGGGCAGAAAATGAGGGAGAAAACATGACGGAATGACAGCCATGATTGCAAACTTTTGAAAAACACTGCTCTAAGACACTGCCAGTGTTTCATGTAAGATATCTCTGTGAGTAAGGCTTATATGATTTTTAGATGAGCATAACTCCTCTGAAAATTTTTGTGAGTTCAGAGACCTTAGAGAAATATATCATGTGTCAAGTTTAATCAGTAGAAAATAACAACCAAATCAAGAGGTAAAAATGATAAACACAGGCAGATCCTGGTGTCCTACTTCTATAGAGACCTGACACCAATCCTATCTTTAAAGCTCAGCTAGCATTTGGTCTCAGTTTGATAAGCTCTCACTGAAAGCCCCTTTTATGTCCTGAGCTTTTGCCATGGCTGGCTTGCTGAGCAGCTAAAAATTATCTTACAAAAAGATAAAGTCACTGTTGAATGCCTTTGGCTGGGCTGTCCTTTCCAGACTTAATATGCCTCCAACATTTGTGTTGGTGCAATCTATTCTGCAGATTTCATAAAGGCAATCATAAGAGTAAAGATAATTGAAGGGCAAATTTGGTGACCTAAACATTGCCTGTTGGTTTGTGTGGATAGAGGGAGATTCTAGTGGGAATCTTACTTATAAGCGAACATGCTTGAACATGTTTGATTGAATAGACCAAAGAAAAGGTGAGATAAATTTCCAAAAAATTTCTTTGACCTGGACCATGAAGAAGAATTATGCTGACGGAGGAGAGTGGTTATAAATACTGTAATGAGTATTACATTAGTGACTCCTATAAGTGTACCTTGTCTCAGGCTAAAGAGAAAAGATGATGAGATATAGTGAAATAAACTCTTTTCTGAAAGCATTATAAAACACTAAGGTCAAAGATAGTGTGATTAAGAAGCTAGAGAGTTAACACAAGGAGTAATGAGTTTGCTTTGCATGAGGCTGGCCTTCACATATGCTTTTACAAGGATTGGCAGAAATAATCTAGGTAGATGTGGCTATACCTCCTTTAAAAAAGATCTTCACCATCATAAGTTTTTGCCTGGTTTGGGCCCTACTAAGCAGTACTCCTGGTTTACTCTGGACTTTTTACTCAAGGCTCACTCAGCGATAATGGGGAATTCTCTGGAGTGCCAGGAATTGAACCTGAGACAGCCAACTCTACTCTTTCACTTACCTCCAAAATTCTAATTGGATGAACAAGAATATTCCCTCCAACCCCACTGCTGACCCTAACTACATGAGAAAGTGTTAGATATAAAATGAGGCTTTTAACTCAAGAAGTTTATGTAATTTGTATAAAATTCAAATTTAATTTTTTTGCTTTTATAGTTTTATGTTTTAACAAATAGTCATATAAATTTTAAAATAATAAAAATATGGGTCAAACCAGAATTATCACAATTATTGTCATTTTGTCATTAAATATCTGATTATGTAGCACAAAAAGCAATTTACAAAATTTTTTATAATAATTTTTTGGAAATTTTTTATCTTTATTTTAACACCGTGATTACAAATATGATTATAGTTGTATGATTACAGTCATGTATAGAACACCCCCTTCACCAATGCAACATTAACATGAATTCGCCATAAAGGTCCTATTAAACTATGAATACTATTTTCCTTAATTATATATAGAAAATTCTTTAGTACATAAATAGAAAATCACATATTAAATGCAAAAATGTGAAAAAAGAAAAATATGACAAATATCCTTCTTGTACCAATGAATCCAAGCACAATAAGATAAATAAAATATATAAATAAGAGTAGAAAAAAGAATTGTGAAATTTTTGGACAGACATAAGGATAATTAAACTATAAAACCAATATACAGAAACAATATTGGAATTAAATAACCTTATGCATGTTTCTAGATAAAATTAGATAGAATAAAAGTAAATTATACTTCCATATGACAGTAATAACAGTTCTCAAAAAAGCAAAAATAAAGAAAATATTTTCAAACCAAACATTCAGTGGAGACTAACACTTGATACATAAAAAATGTTAAAAATTGGGGCTCGGGAAATAGCATGGAGGTAAAACGTTTACCTTTCATGAAAAAAGGTCATTGGTTCGAATCCCGGTGCCTCATATGGTCCCCCGTGCCTTCCAGGAGCAATTTCTGAGCATGGAGCCAGGAGTAACCCCTGAGCACTGCTGGGTGTGACCCAAAAACCAAAAAAAAAAAAAAAAAAAAAAAAGAAAGAAAAAGAAAAAAGAAAAAAATGTTAAAAATGCAGTCATAGGATGAAAAGAATAGGAATTTTATTAGGAACTATAAGTAAATGATAAATAAACTTGTGAAAACTTTCTCAAGATTTTTACATCAACAAAAGGAAAATAAATTAATAATAAAAGACTACCGAGGGGAAGCCGCTAAACTCTGCTGGAACTCAGATGCCAGCACCCCTGTCTGTCTGTCTTCTGTGCAGTGCTGCATTCTTGGCCTGATTTCATCCTGTGTGTGGCTCATCTGCGGATGGCTAGCCTTCCCGGGAGGTGAGTTTACTAGCCCAGAAAGGGAGGAGCCAGAGGAGCAGGGCCATTCCTCTTCACTCTGCGGCTGCTCACATCATTTAGCCAATGAATACAACCACAACACGTAGAAAAACCCACAATGCAAGTGTGACAATGGGGAAAACAACGCAGGTCTGTGCCAGGCATAGAGAATTACGATGGCAACTCTGATGACTTGAACGTGGCCAACCAATTAGTCAATCTCTCAGATAAGGAGTATAGTCGAAATATGGAAGATGTTCAAAGGACTCAAAGAAAGTGTAAACGAGAGCACTAATAAGAATCAAGAGAATATGAAGCTAGAAATCAGAAAACTCCGAACTGAAATTTCAGGTCAAATAACAGGTCTGAAAAACTCAGTAGATGAATTGAAAAAAAAAAAAAAAAAACATGGTTGAGCTTTCCCACGGGTTAACAGCAGTTGAGGATAAAATTACTAAACTGGAATATGAGATGAATAACAATTCCATACAGCAGAAGAAATTGGAAAAAAGCCTTAAAGCAAATCATCAAATAATGGAAAAATTACTCAAAGAATGGGAACAGATGAAAATAGAAGTCTGTGATAAGCTCAACAGAAACAACTTAAGAATCATTTGAGTCTCAGAGACCTAGGAAGAAAATCTCCAGGAAGAATGAACTCTCAAGAACATCATTAAAGAGAAACTACCAGACTGCATGCCTGAAGATTACCAACTAAAAGAGATTCAGAAAAAAACACCCCAAGACACATCCTAGTCACAATGAGGAATCCCACAGATAGAGACAGAATTCTGAAAGCAGCAAGATCAAAAAGAGAAATTACATTCAAGGGAACATCCTTGAGATTTACTGAAGACCTGTCACCGGAAACACTCAAGTCCAGAAGGCAGTGGTGGGACATAGTGACAAAACTCAATGAAATAAATCCTTCGCCTAGAATACTGCACCCAGCAAAGCTCACTTTCAGATTTGAAGGAATAATACATGGCTTCACAGACAAACAACAGCTCAGAAACTTTACAGACTCAAAACCATTCTTTTTTTTTTTTTTTTGGGTCACACCCGGTAGTGCTCAGGGGTTACTCCTGGCTCCATGCTCAGAAATTGCTCCTGGCAGGCACGGGGGGCCATATGGGGCACCGGGATTTGAACCGATGACCTTTTGCATAAAAGGCAAACGCCTTACCTCCATGTTATCTCCGGGGCCCCATCAAAACCATTCTT
>PVKC010031294.1:0-14573 GCA_004027635.1 Crocidura indochinensis
AAACAGAGGGAGTCACTCAATCTAGAAGACCCTGGGGAGAAGGTGGAGGATATGGGAGAGAGAATGGGAATGGAGGTGGAGGGAGGACAACTTGGTGATGGGAATTCCCCTGATTCAATGTTTATTTGTAAATGGAATATTACTGTGAATATTATGTAAACCACTATGATTAAAATAAAATAAAGTTAAAAAAAAAAAGAAAAAAAAGAGAATAGTGAAGTAACACAAGGTTTAGGTCCAAAAGTAGGTAAAACTAAGAGCAGGGTTGTGGTTTAGGCCAGGAACAAACAAAGATGAGACAAGTACATATTATAGAGGTTATATGAACTTCAAATTTTATACCCATTCTAGATCTAGGGCATTAAATGTGATTTCTAGAGGCCAAAATATAAGCACAGCAGTAAGGTTTTTGCCTTGGATGTGGCCAACCCCAGACGGACCCTGGTTCAATTCTCGGTTTCTCATATGGTTTCCTGAGCCTGCCAGGAGCGATTTCTGAGCACAGAGTCAGGAGTAACCTCTGAGTGCCAATGAGTGCGATTCAAAAACCAAACCAAAAAAAGTGATTTTGATGTCTAGTTGAGAGCAATAAATAAGAAAATGAGCGTTTTGTGAAACAACAAAGTATCTATAGTGACACTATGGAACCAGGAAGAATAGCATACATCTAGGCCCAGTCAGTCAACTCTGGATGTGCTAGTCAGTAGCTGTGCTTTACTACTAGAAGTATTCATTTTGATTCCAAATTCAAGCTAAATCTTCTGCTCTACTAGTAGACAAGCACATACAGCATGATCATAACAAGATTTTCATTATAAGTATAACCACATAGTCTAGAATCAACAGCATTAGTTAAGTCTAGTCTATAAAACATAAATTTTTATACTTTATAAGTGGATAAAATTATCAAGCATAAAATAACAAAATTAGTTAATATAGGTGGGCAGAATTTATTCCGAGATGTGAAAAAACAGTGAGAAGCTTTATACATTAATTACATAGACTCTGCCTTTTAAGTATTTTGCTACCCGCCCCCAAGTTTTGTTCAACTATTAGAATAGAGGCCCAATCTAATTTGCTATTGTTGTGGGAAATCATATCAGTTTCTCACCTTCAAATTTTGGTTGTCTGTCTATCAGATTTCCCAGTGCAGTGGAACTTTGCACCTATATAGTTCATGTATAAAATTATACATAATACCTCCTGAATAGTTAATGGTAAACTCTACTTAAGGATTATATAAGGATCTCACGGTCAGGATTCATATCTGTCATTATTATTTTCATACTTACTACTGCTTCTTCCACTTCTTTGTTCTTCTCCAGGCTGGAGAGTCCTGTGTTTGAGGGAGAATTGGGTTGAATGTTAGGCTTGACAGGGGCCATCTACTTTTTCATCAGTGTATTTATTATAAAGTTTTTGATCTGTCTATTGAGCACTATTCTGGTTCACCTGCAGTTAATCTGTCAGTGACAAAACTTTTTTTAGCTTATGTATCCAGACGACATAGATTTTCCAAATAATAAGTATATAATAAGATAAATATTTATAATGAACAGTATTTGCACACACATGTTCATAATAAAACAAAGTCCTATTACATCAATAAATAGCTATATTTTCTTTGAAAAACCATTTATTTTAAGACTATTTGCTAACCATAAAAGTATCTGAACACAAAATTTTTCTTCTTCTTCCTTCTTTCATTCTTCCTTTCTTTCTTTTTCTTTCTTTCCTTCCTTCCTTCTTTCCTTCCTTCTTTCTTTCTTTCTTTCTTTTTCTTTCTCTCTTTCTTTCTTTCTTTCTTTCTCTCTCTTTCTTTCTTTCTTTCTTTCTTTCTTTCTTTCTTTCTTTCTTTCTTTCTTTCTTTCTTTCTTTCTTTCTTTCTTTCTTTCTTTCTTTCTTTCTTTCTTCCTTTCTTTCTTTTGCACTGTTTGGACAACACTAAGTAGCACTCAGTGCTCACTTTGGGGTTTATGCTCTGGGTACCATATTTGGTGCTTATAATTGAACTGGGGTTGGCTAGGCAAAACTTAACTTCTGTTAACTCCATTTGCCCTTCAAGTTTTTTTTTCTTAACTCTCATGATCAAACTTATAACATGAATATCATTCAGATATCAGTTAACCTAACTTTATACCTCATTTATTTCTTTTTTCCCAAATATCTTGCTATCTTCTCTCCTCCTTTGATAACTTATGTGGTTTTCACTAAATCTAGGAGTTTACTTGCTTTATTATTCATAGTCTTCATTAACTGTGACATTGTATAGTTTCCTTTCAAGTTTCTACTTTATATAGCATGATGCTCAAGTCCATCTATTTAGTAAACATCTTTATTTATGTGATAGACAGGTAGATAAATAGACAAAGAAAAATATATACCTTAGCTACTCTTTTTTGTTTGATTGTTTATTTTGGGTCAACTCTGTGTTGCTCAGGGGTTACTCCTGGCTATGAGCATAGAAATTGCTCCTGACTCAGGGGACCATATGGGATGCCAGGGGATCGAACCAAGATCTGTCCTACATCGGCCACATGCAAGGTGAATGCCCTACTTCTAATGTGCTGTCTCCCCAGCCCTTCCTTAGTTAGCCTTATTCCATCATTTATTGATGGCTATTTAAGTTATTTCCTGATTCTACACTTATGAAAAACCTTGTTCTGAACATAGAGATGCAAATCTATGTTTAACTAGCATAATAATATCTGTCAGATAAATGCCTAGGAATGGTATTGCTGGCACTTCTATTTTTTTTAAGTAATTCCTTTAATATTTTTATAGAGACAGAACTGAAGTATATGTCCACCAATAGTATACCTTTGATCCCTTTACCCCACATTACCTCTATACTTCCTATTCCTTTTTTGATATAGACCATTCTCACAGATGTGAGGTACAATCACATTGTGGTTTGGGCTTGCACTTCTCTGAGTCTCTTGTCAGCCTATTGGTGCCATATAGTCTCAATGCTTAGGTCCGATCTGCTTTTATACAAATATAAATAGTTGTACTTTGCCCAACATCGAATCTCTGAGCTATATCCTGAATGAGAGATGAGTATTGACTTTATCCAGTTGCTGCTGACCTGAAACACCAGAGCTTAGTTTGTGTGTACATTACTTTATGTGTTTGTTTGTGTGAATTTGCCTCCAGACCTTGTTTTCTTGCAGCAACAGTCTCCCCTCCTTAACCTCCCCTTCTTATTGGAAGGTCACTGAAGCTTTCACAGTCCCTTTGGTCCTCAGCAGGATAAGGCCTGCTGGCATCAGTGTAAGCATGCCACAGCCTCTTTCACTGATCCTTCTTTTCTTCCAACAGTTGGTGCCACCAACTGTTGTACAGACATGGGCATCCCTAAGGCAAACCAGACTATGGTCAGTGAAGCAGTTTTGTAACTTGTTGATGATTTATTTTTGCACTTTTGAGCTATTTCACCATTTCTTTAAAGTATATTTTTTTTTGTAGCTGTTAAAAATATCTTTCAATGTCACTATGTACCTAAAATATTACTGTGAAAAAATTTTAATTCACTTTAGTCAAAATAAAAATTATTAATAAAAATATCTTTTAGCTTGTTAAAATGATTTGTCTATAGCTAAAATTAAGGCATTGAGTAAATATAATAATGAATTGTTTTTTAGATGGACACATACATCTTAGGCCATTCTTGCCTGGGAAAGGGAAAATGAAAGTGCATGTCAGTGATTATGAAAATAGATGATTAGCTGACACACTTCCTAACTCCTGCTTCTACCACCTTTCCCCACATTCCCAAGCCCTTCCATGACAGCTCCCTGGTGATTTGCATACTTCCAGTGGCAGTTGTTAAAACTTACTTCTCTGGACCCGATCACTCCTTCTCTCCCCTTATGTGCAGTAGCTCTGTGGTTCACCAGGCCAAAACCTCCTTTCATCTTGTGGCCCTTATAAGAATGTTTCTTTTGTGCTATAGGTCTTAGATAGTTTCTACTTTTGCTCTGACTATGACAATGGCAGTCAGACAAATGAGGTGAACAATTCCCTCATGATAGTCCTGTACTCTTTCTGTAGCTTTTAAATTTCTCCTTTCTACTTCACTGAAAATCTGAAAATTCTTTTCTCTGAGATACATACAGGGAAAATGGGAGGGATACTAATAATGGATGAGGGCCTGTCAGTTGATTCTGTGTAGAACATTTATAGAATTTTTCCTTCTCACACTTTCTAACTGTGGTCATCTCTCTTCTTAGTTCTCTTATGCACACTTTGCAGTCGTTGTGTGTGAATTAGGCCTCTTTTTTAAACTATAGTTATTGAATTTACATTTTCCTTCATTATTATTTTCAGAAATAGAATTTTTATTGACATATTTGGAAAGGGGCTGAGCAGGAAGATTAGAAGAGAAAATGGTACAACCACCCCCCTGAATTTTAGAAATTTTGTTTTCATTCTTATTTTTATAGTGATTGTTATGTCCATTTGTTAGCCACTTTACTTGAAAATTTTTGATTTGAGTGTGTCATATAAGGATAAATAATTTGGTGACTTACTTTCTCTTAGCATCTTATTAATTTCTTCAATATTTATCTTATGAATCAAGATCATTCTTTTACTCTGAAGAGGTCAGTTATGTGGGTATTATTTTTTGTGAGTGGCCAATAAGCACAGGGCATTTTCTTCTCTAGATAAACCAGTCCTGCCAGTAACACATTAAAAACATATTCTTTCCTTTTTTCTTTCTTTCTCTCTTTTTCTTGTTTCTTTTTCCCTTTCTTTCTTTCTCTTCATTTTCTTTCTTTTTCCCTCTCTTTCTTTTTCTTTCTTTCTTTCTACCTCCTTCCTTCTTTCGTTCTCTTTCTTTTTCCTTTTCACCTCCTTTTGAAAACATTCAATTGCATATGTTTACCATTATAAAAAATTTGAATATAAATCTTTATGCACTAGTGCTTTTACTTCTTTTGTTTTAAAAATGTTTTATTTAAAGAACTGGTTTACAAAGTTAATGATATTTTAACACTAATATTACCATCATGTCAACTTCTATCACCAATTGCTCCATTCTCCATCACTATCCACACACCCCATCTGTCACCTTGATAGACAAATTAAAGGTAAATCGTTTCAGCTTAGATCTCATTTTCAGTGTTTTAAGGGTGTAATTTGATGTAGAGCAATACCACTATCCTTCATCCCCAATATAACCTAAGCCCAAACTTCTGATTCACCCTTTGCTTCCCTTTCCCTCATAATTGACTCACAAGAATTCCAGAAAATCAAAATATTATGACATTCTTGATTTCAATATTTATTTTAAAAATGTTTTCACTAATGTGAAAAGACAACATAATTGAATTCTTGCTATTTTTGCATCAGACACAAGATCATTGGAGAAGTCTAGAACAGAGTAGCAAGCTCTTTTGAGCAGTGCCAAATTTGGTATATGTGATCATTTATCTCCAGTCCTGATTGAATGCTGCAGTATGGAACTGGATCGTAAAGCACTGAAAACATTAAGATTGCAAAAGAAGATGAAAATAATGAGGCTCTTTTTTAAAGTATAATTTTTTACCTGTCCACCTAAAACTTAATTTTTTTCTTTTTTCTTTTTCTTTTTTTTTTCTGTCTTTTCTGGCTCCCTGCAGTTCTTGGACATATTTCTTTTTGAACAAGTGTCTACACTCTTGTAAAATTTTCATTTTCATATTAGAGGAACTTTAGACTATATCAGATGGGTTGTTCACTGAAGGACCATATAGTTAACTTGTCTAAAATTTTCTTTCTTCTTTCCCATAATATGAGCCAGGGGTGGTGAAGAGGGAGTGGATTGTATAATGCTTATAATGTAGATGTGTATTAATGTAATGTGAAGTTTTGGACATTTAGCCATGATTATCCCCAAGGGCTATTGTTAAATGCCCACATTAATTAGCCAAATGCAACGGACATATTCAAAACAGTCTTAGTCTTTCCATCTTTGCTAGAATTTCAGTCTGTTGACTCCAATTTAGTTTCTATTGATGCCTGTGGGCATGCGTGCGTGTGGGGGAGGGGGCAGGGAGGTCACAACTGATAGGGCTCAGAGGCTACTCTACTGCTCAGAAATCAGACCTTGGAAATCAGTTTCTTGGAAGATTGTGTAGATGTGATGCTATTTATTGAATCCCAGAGCTCCCCATGCCAACATACAAGGTAGTGTGCTCATTGAGGTATGTCCCTTGTCCTTAAATTCTTATTTCAGACAAAGATATCTCAGGAAATAATTATACAGTTACATATCATCATTTTCTATTTCATTAACATAAATATATTTTGCATACAAATGAATGTCTGAATATGTTATGAAACAAATGAATCTGCTAGGTACAAATAGCATGGAAATTATTTGGTAGGGAATTTGGTGGCAATTATATTAACCTTCTCACTTAATCCCTAAAAATTATTAAGTCTTTTTTAGATCACTTGTTCTAAAGATCCCAAAAGGATAATATCTTTTCTGACAGTGTTGTCAGAAAATTATTGTTTCCCTTTCAACTCCTCCATTGAAACCCAAAATATACCTTTGCAATTTATAACAGACAATGATTGTTAACAATGTTCCTCAGATTCAGAATAATACATTCATATTAGTAAAATTACTTTAGGATTACATTTTTCTTGATATAATTTACTTTCTTTTCATTAAGTAAGCATTTGGTAAAAGACAGACCAAATATTTGTAGCTGAGAATAGGAATTAAAACCCAAAAGATATATTGGTTTGTATCAAAGTAAGTTGGTTTCCTTATTTTGGAATGATGCAAATTTAAATCCTAAACAAAGCCACTGCAGGTTTTATAATTTAAAAATTGCTCTCAAAACTCCACAACACAAATAAAGCATTAAGAGTTGTTTCAACAACCTGGAATTTTGAGTCATTAAGTATAGAAGAGAAAATTTACATAGTTATTCAGAATGCAACCTTTATTAGGTCTGAGAGAGATGAATTATTGGAATTAAAATTTTGAGTAGTTTGTAGTTCTGTGGGGGCGATTCTTTTGGCATAGGAAAATAGATATGTATGTTGTATTTTTTGTTACTCATTTTTATGTACCTTGCTCATATTCCAAGTTTTACATAAAAACTACAAGTTTTGTCTATTTGTAAGATAAACATTATGCTTCATTTACAGGTGGGTAAGTTTGAGAGTAACATGGCTAGTTCTTTACAATTACATGACCGTATTACTAACTGCCTATTGTGAAATATCTGAATCCCTGAAAGTAAGCATTCTCTTTCTGGGTCAGGTCTCTGGGACACACTTGCTGTTTTCTTAGGATTAGGTCACTATGCCCAGGTAACCCTAAAATTGTATCTTAATGCTCCTTACTGAATAACATTGATTCAGAGACCAAATTTACTCATCTTCTTAGGTCTTGCCTTATTTTTTTCTCTTCTTGATAGCAGTTATTTAAAGCTTAAATCATCTGGTTAAAAATATAGAGACATTTATACTATACTTTGTCCTCAATTCTCCAAATATGGGGGGAATAAAAGATTGAGATACCAGTTCATTGGAAAACCAAATATTTCTAACATGATTTTATTAGAATTTTCATTTGTAGCAAATATTAGAATTCTCACTTGTAGAAATATGAATGCATTCTGATCATCATTCCAGAGTACTTGAGTTTTCTGTCTTATAAGCAAGATGGTTTAACACATATTAGATGTAAGATTCCTTTTAAAATTTCCAAGACTTCACTCATAATAGTCCATTTCAGCTTGCCATTTCAAGACCAATTTTACCTTGTATTTCAGTTTTTGCCTTTCACTTCTGATACCTGAACAGTGTAGTTCCTGCCTTTTTGAACTGCATCATCCGGAGAGTTTTATTTTAATATCTTTATTTAAAAATCATGACTACAAATATGATTGCAGTTTGGTTTCAGTAATGTAAATAACAAACCCCTTCACCAGTGCAACATTCCCATCACCAATGTCTCAAATCTCCAACCTCCCCACCCCTAACCCCCGCCTGTACTCGAGACAGGATTTCTACTTCCCTCATTCATTCACATTGTTCTGATAGCTGTCAGTATAGTTATTTCTTTAACAGCACTCACCAGTCTTTATGGTGAGCTTTATATCGTGAGCTGAACCTCCCAGCTTTTCTTTCTTGGCCTGAGAGATACAGGGTTTCTCCACCCTTGAAGCATACTGCCATAGGAACAACTACAGGTTCCATACCTGCTCATTTTCACACCCCACGGTCTTTTTATAGCCCCAGGGAACTTTCTGATCAGTTGTGGATGATGACATCACACTTCTGTAGCTAGAGATTTTGTTATTTGCATAAGTCATAGGAGAAAGGTTAGGAGAGGGCCTGCTTTTTTTTTTTTTTTTACAGTTCTATCTACAGTTTACAGTTTTTCTGCAGTCCATCACTAAAGATGGACACAAACCTTTTATTTTGGGATTTTTTTTGACTGTTCTTTGTTGTTTTTTATATTTTGCCTTTTTTATTGTTCCTTTTGTACATTTGTTATTACTGTCCTAATGTGTTTTTTGTTTTGTTTTGTTTGTTTTGTTACCTTTTTTATTTTCTTTTTTTCCTTTCTCCTTCAAAAGAAAATTTATAACACCTAGACAGACTCCCCCTAGTTTCTTTTCTTTTCTTTTTCTCCTTTTACTTTTGTTTTTGTCTTATATTCACCCTTATTTTTTTTGTGTGGTTTTTTTTTTGGGGGTCACACCCGGCAGTGCTCAGGGGTTACTCCAGGCTCCATGCTCAGAAATTGCTCCTGGCAGGCACGGGGGACCATATGGGGCACCGGGATTCGAACCAATGACCTTTTGCATGAAAGGCAAACACCTTACCTCCATGCTATCTCCCGGGCCCTACCCTTATATTTTTATATATCTAAAACAGAACCACATTACTGAATCACTCTGTTCAGCCTCACAGTTTGAGGGGGAAAAATGGATGGTACCAAGACAGTCAAATGAACATTTAGTGGAAATAAAAAAATGATCAAACCCATAGTCAATAACAACAAAATTGATACCCAATTTACAACAAGCTGTACAAGTGGGAAACAGTTACACTAACATTATGGGAAGGAGATATGGGTTGCATTCTGGGAACAGGAGTGGAGGGAAAACAACATTAGTGGTAGGAAAGCCCCTCATTGATTGTCACTATGTGCCTTAAATATTTCTGTGAAATAATTATAATTCACTTTGACCACAAAAGATTGATGCATATCTCAAACCTTACTCAAAAGTCAATTCAAAGTGGAGTAAATACCTTGACACTAGACATGAATTCATAAATTTCATTAAGAAAAACATAAGTAGTACACTCCTAAACTTAGACTTCAAAGATGATAGCATTAACTCTATAAAATGGGAATACATCAAAAAAAAAAAACTTTTCTGTATGACAAAAGAAACATGGCTACAATTAAAAGACAACTAATTGAATGTGAGAAAAATTTTGTACTCAACATATCAGATAAAGATTTGCTATCTAGGGGCCGGAGAGATAGCATGGAGGTAAGGCATTTGCCTTTCATGCAGAAGGTCATCGGTTTGAATCCTGGCGTCCCATATGGTCCCCTGTGCTTGCCAGGAGCAATTTCTGAGCATGGAGCCAGGAAAAACCCCTGAGAACTGCCGGGTGTGACCCAAAAAATAAAAAAAAAAAATAAAGATTTGCTATCTAGAGTACACAAAGTACTCACAAAGCTTAATTCCACAAAACCTAAAGAAGCCATCAAAAACTAGGGAGAATAAATGAACAGACAAGTCTTTGAGGAAGATCAACAAATGGCCAACTGAGACATGAAAAAAACACTCATCATCACTTATCATTAGGGAAATTCAAATTAGGACAACAATGAGATATTATCTTAAACCAGTGAGGATAACACAAATCAAACAGGGAACATATACTATACAAGTAACAATCTGTATTGGCAGGGATATAGTGAGAAAGGAACATTCATCCACTACTGGTAGAAATGCTGTCTGATCCAATTATATAAACTTTCGTAATTGAAATTAATTTTAAAATTATATTTTAAAGTAGTTCAGTATATAATTTAGATTACTGAATTATTTATTCATTTGTGTTATTAAACAAATGTGCATTGAATATTAATCTTATATATTATAAATTATTGAATTTATAGTTAGTAATAAAGACATGCATTGAAGAAGTGTCTTCTAAATTAACTTCAGTGAGGCTATATTGCTATAACATAGAGATTGTCTTAACTAATTAAAAATATAATGCTACTGCTTTTCCACAGAGCAGTCTGAAATAAAGAGTATAATCTTAGCTGGGTACTTATTTCAACTTTACTATGTACTTCTCTTTTATTTCTTCTGTTTAGCTCTAATCATCACCTGTTCCTAGAAATTAATTATCATATGTACAGAGTCCAGGACAATGTTTTATGCATATAATCTGAAAATTGTCCTTAACTCTTCTGCTCATAGGTGTATTTCACTGCAAGGAAAGGTCAGAAATGTATTTTGTATTGAGCACTCAGACACCCATATAAAGTGTGGGTACTATAGGTAGAAAAAGTGATCAAAAATAGTCATTAGTATTCTCTGTCATAATATCAAAGAAGTTAGGGACCAGTGGACAGTATTGAAAGAGTAGGAATGAGTAATTTAGTTCAATTTTAAGAAACATTTTAGGTTCAATCTATTAAAAGATATAGAGAACCAAGCAATGCTGTGATAGTATATTGACAGTCATGAGAACTTATTTTTTAGCATATAAACTTATTTAGCATATGACCACTTATTTTTAGCAAATAAACTTAATATATGAACTTGATAGAAGAATTTATGTGCTCAATATAATATGAGCATCTTGTCAAACTCTGAAGGTAGAGTAGAATTTGGCCAGGGGAAAGTTATCAAGGCGGGGTAAGTAAGTTATTCATAGGTCCTGACTGGAGAATTAGCATGGAATTAAGGAACTGAAAGAATTTTAGTCTAATGTGTTGACACAGAACAAGATGTGACAAAATAAAGATTCTGAAAATGAGCTTGAGGAAGATCATTCTTACTCAGGAGACTGAATTTTAAGAACAAAGAAATAAGAAATAATTAAAGTGTTCTCCTGGTAACATGAATACTCTTTATTAATCTAAAACTAGCCCTAATTAGGGGAAAGTAAAAAAAGATAAAATTACAAAATATGAAAATATTTTGTTCAACCTTTGATAATAGAATGAATATAATTGCTTATTTATAGTTTGCTCTATCATATATAAACTAGCCACATTTTTATATAATTAAATGAGGGTTTTTCCATGAGGGAAGATATTTGTATTATACTTGAAAGTGCTTTTGACCTATCCCTATTTCTTTGTGGCCTTATGAAAAGATGTTTTTATCTTTTATTCAGTTTTGAATTGGATACTTTTTATAGCTTGAGAATCAAGGCAACAAAATCACTCTTGAGTGACATGAAATATAATTTCTCAACAATATAAATTAATTGAGGAATAGAATAGAAAGGAAAAGAATCTGAATAGAAAGTATAGTGGTCATTAAAAATATAATACAAGCAAAGGGTGGATATAAAAGAACTTGGGAGTAATACTTGCTGGTAATTTCTGAGCATTAGAGCCCCTGAATTTGCCTGGAGATGGAAGAAATGAAGAATAGTAGTAAAGGACTCAACAGCTGGTGGACTTGGGAGTTACCCTAGGCATTCGGTACTTAGCAAATTGGTCAGTAACAAAAAGATTCATCTTATACAGTTCATAATTTAGATTTAAGGTTATTTAAAACTTTTTAACTCTATGTTGTTTTTGTTTGTTTTGGTTTGGTTTGGTTTGGTTTTTGGGCCATACCCGGCGGTGATCAGGGGTTACTATTTGCTATCTGCTCAGAAATAGCTCCTGGCAGGCACGGAGGACCACATGGAACTCCAGGATTCGAGCCAACCACCTTAGGTCCTGGATCGGCTGCTTGCAAGGCAAATGCCCACACCCAATGGTGCTCAGGGGTTACTCCTGGCTATCTGCTCAGAAATAGCCCCTGGCAGGCACAAGGGACCATATGGGACGCTGGGAGTCGAACCAACCATCTTAGGTCCTGGATCAGCTACTTTTAAGACAAATGCCACTGTTCTATCTCTTCAGCTAACTCTATGTTTTGAGATTAAAATTATCTGCTTCTTTAATATTTTTGCTTATTTTTTTGTTTTCCTAGGAGAACATTCTTCGTTATTCATTGGCCTTTTCATAAACCTTGGCTCTGTACATATGTTCTCATGGTGTAGTGATTTTAAAAATACCATTCTGGTCATTGCCTAGAGTAAGAGAGGACTGAGAGATAATTAACACTAATGAATATTCTAAGAAAGACACCTAAAACACCACTCCACTAGTTCAAGTGAGAAACTGAGTGGTACACCCAGAGGAAATGTTTCTGTTGACATAATTAGCTTCTGTTGCTTTCTAGTTAAGTTGTGAAGGGAGCCCAGTAAGAAGCAGACATGACTTTGCTGATATACCAAGAGCAATCCCATAACTCACACTCCAGATAGTCCTGCCTGAGCGACCTGCACTGGCACCACTCCTGCAGATGAACATGGAAGCCAGATACTAAGGAGGAGAAGCACAGCACCTGATGGGGGAGTGATGCTTTGGTCCAGACATTTTTATATCCCTGTGGACATTTTCTGTGGTAACTTTTGCCATTCACTTAAAAAGGCCACTGAATAATTCACATTTCTTTTTTTCTTAATGGCTACATCCTTCTTCTGTGTACAAAAAAGACTTTTTGATGGTATGGAGAAAAAAAAACTGTCATTTTGTAATGGCTGTAAGCCAAATAATGTTCTTTTCACCCATTTCTTATACTCCTAGATACTATTTTCTCAATCACTTTCATTTGCACTTCACAGAGGGCTCAGACTATCTTAACTAAATCTACTTCTTTATTTGGTTTGAAGTGCACTTTTAAACTCGTGATACCACACAGAAAATCATATCTAAACTTGATTTCTAGCCATCATCTTGAAAGAGTTTACAAGGTTGAATAGTATCTGAGAGACTATAGGGAAAATAAATAGTAAATTAGATAATATAAAATCCTTTTTGGTTTTTATTTGGGGCCACACACAGTTGTGTTCAGAGCTTACTTCTGGCTCTGCACTCAGGATCACTCCTGGTAGGACAAGGAGGTCAATATGGGAAACCAGGGCTAGAATCTTGGATCCCCATAAGCAAGCATCATTCTGCCAGCTGAACTATTGCCCTGACTCTAAAGGTATTTTGTGTCTCTTTGACCTAGAAACATCAAAATCTAATAGCAAAATACTGAAAAGAAAAATTTAAAAGAAATGACATGGTTAACAACAGCTCATATCACATTTTAGTCTCTGGTTTTCTGGCCAGGCCTACCCCAGTTTTCTGCATTAGAACAGTTCATAGTAGACACGTAATCAAATCTACGCTGTGTAGGAAATAGAGAGATAAAATGAAATTTTCCTGAACAATATCAAACACCAGAGGATAACAAAGGATTTTGCTGGATGCAGAGCAATCAGAGAATATTTATTCTGTAAATCTATAGAACATTTCTCAGGTAAAATATGTAGATATATGTGACAGTGAGATCCTTAATTCCCCTCCCTTCATCTTCCATTCTAACTCTTAAAGAAGAGTGAAAACAGCATTAACTAGAAAGGAAATAATCTAAATTTTTGTATTGTCCAGACTGGTTAAAGTGACCATTTGTTCTTTGTTCCTTTTTACAACCCATTTATTTTGTATTTTCTTATTATGTTTAGTCAGATATCACCAGAAACATATTTTGTGGAAATGGGGGCTCCAAAACAGTATAAAGAAGTCCTGGGGCACTACCAGTAATTCTTGGCCCGTTGGATGCCAGGAAAATAGGATACTACTGCAGCTCTGAAGTGTAGCATTGCCTAGGACAAATCCTTGATAACAGAGACACTCAGAACCACATCTGGTGTTCAGATGATGAACTTGCTAATGCTCAGAGGACCATGTGCTGGGAATCAAATTCAACTCAACACATTCTAGGAATGCATCCTAACCTCTGTTTTATCTCCCAGTCCCTCACTATGGAATTTTATGTTATACATTATTTCACTGCTTTCATAGTATGTATCATATATATATATATATATATATATATAAAACCTATGTCATTTACTATACAGACTAAATAAGAGGTTATATATTAGTAATGATAGGGTACTATTAGTCTAATATCAACAGACTAAATACTGCCAACAATACAAGAATTTTCTGATTGGAAGAGAAGAGACATTTTTACTGTTTCTAAGACATTACATTTCTGGATCCATATCCAGAAATTATAGACATCAGTGGTGGAAAAGATTGCTGTCATTTCTCTGATATATATATATATATGTATATATATACAATGAAAAAGTAAAGTTGTAGTGGAAGTGCATTATTATTTTTATGAATAAAAGAAAATAAAAAGAAATATAAATGAATATTGTTAAGGGTAGATCAAGCACATTGATGCATTAAAAATTATACTGTGACCTCTTTTTGCATTTGTCTGGGTACATATTGCACT
>PVKC010031295.1:0-14568 GCA_004027635.1 Crocidura indochinensis
GCTGCCAATACAAGATGAAACCCGGTTTGAATCCCGGCATCCCATATGGTCTCCTGAGCCTACCAGGAACAACTTCTGAGTGCAGAGCCAGGAGTAACTCCAAAACATTGCTGAGTGTGGCCCAAAAAAACAAAAAAATAAAATGATGGAGTGATTAAAATGACCAGGAATGATTATAATAAGTGAGGAATGATTAAATGAATGGATTGATGAAACAAGGACGACAACAACAGAAGTCTTGAACAATGAAAACAGAGAGAATGGGTTGGAGCCCCCAAAACCTTAAAAAGAAAAAAATAATCATTACACCTGGCAGTGCTTGGGGGATCGTATATGATGCTGGTGGATCAAGCCTGACCACATGCAAGTCAAACAAATGTTCCCACTTGCTGGACCCTCACTCTGGCCCACAAATAAGCCTTTATAAATGCACACACACACACACACACACACACACACACACACACACACGCACGCACACACGCATGTCTTACCCAGCACTTTTTAAAATGGAGCTAAAGGGCATCTGCCCCCAAAATCAAACCCAGTCCCTCAGGTTCACAGACGGGAAGATGCAAATGCAGGATGTGGGCAAAACCTCAGTTTCTGAGGCATCCGAGTTGAGAACAGAAACCAAAAATCATTTTCCATGACAGCCAGTACTTGGGTTGGATGGTGCCAGGAGATGCTGGCTCAGGTAACAAAAGTTCATGAGGACAATGACAGGTGACAAGGCTCTTCCCGATGGCCTGTCCCTTTCTGGGCAGGAACAGGGTAACGGAACCTCCAAGAGGTCAGAACACAAGAGATCCTGAACATTTCTTTTTGGTTAGTTTGTTTGTTTGTTTGTTTTTTGTTTGGGGACCACATATGGCGGTGCTCTACACTCAGAAATCATACTGGCTCTGTGCTCAGAAATCACTCCTGGCAGGCTAGGGGGACCATGTGGGATGCCAAGAATTGGACCCAGGTTTGTCCCATGTCATCCATATGCAAGGTAAATGCCCTACCACTATGCTATTGCTTGGCTCCCCCTAAGTTTATTTCTTTTGGGTTTAGGAACCACACTCAACAATGCCGTGGCTTACTCCTTCCTGGCTCTGCACTCAGGGATCCCTCTAACAGGTTCATGGTAGATAGCCAAAGGGGGTGACAAGAATCTAACTGTGATGGTCATGTGCAAGGCAAGTGCCCTGCTCGAGGGACTATGGCTCCCATCCCCTTATTTCCTTTTAATATAAAGCAATTAGAATGGCTCTTTTCTATTATTTTTTTTTCTTTTTGGGACATACCCAGTGATACTCAAGAGTTAGTCCTGGTTATGCACTCAGAAATTGCTCCTGGCTTAGGAGACCATATGAGAGACTGGGGTCAGGGGATCAAACCATGATCCATCCTGGGTTAATGTGTACAAGGCAAATGCACTACTGCTTGCACCACCACTCAGGCCCCTGAATGGTTATTTTCTAAGTGGAGAGAAGAGTGAGTGTTCTACCACTACTGCTCGTCTTCCTGTCATAAGGCTACTGTGTCGGAAAATAAAGTTAGTGGCCAACAAAGAAAGAGAAATTCAGACGATGTTCTTGTATTGACAGATCCTGCTTATCCACTGCAAGGCGGAGTAACCTCAAGACTAGAGAAGGGGGCCCGGAGAGATAGCACATCAGTGTTTGCGTGGCAAATAGCTGATCCAGGACCAAAGGTGGTTGGTTCGAATCCCGGTGTTCCATATGGTCCCCTGTGCCTGCCAGGAGCTATTTCTGAGCAGACAGCCAGGAGTAACCCCTGAGCACCGCCGGGTGTGGGTGTGGTTCCTCCACCCCCCAAAAAAAAAGAGACTAGAGAAGGGGAAAATACAAATACTCACTAGGTCCTCTGGCTGCAAACAATGATCGACGGTATCAGGCTGCAAAAAAAAAAAGGGCCAGACAGTCATTAGGTTTGCTTATAAAATAGTCTTTTTTATTTTTATTTTTTTGGTTTTTGGGCCACATCCGGCAGCACTCAAGGGTTACTCTTGGCTTTCCGTTCAGAAATAGCTCCTGGCTGGCTTGGGGGACCATATGGGATGCTGAGATTCGAACCACCATCAGTCCTGAATCGGCTGCATGCAAGGAAAATGCCCTACCCCTGTGCTATCACTCCAGCCTTAAAATACAGTCTTGCTCAGCCGATTTATCCTCAGCCAGATGCTCCCTTTCAATTGTCAACTGATCAAGGAAAAGGTAGAAATAAGGAACATATATGTAGAAGACAAAGGCTGTCTTGTGTGATGATAAAAGAATATTATAAGGATTCTGGAGAACAATCTGACACAACGTGGGAGTTGGTATTTTTCCATTAGTTTATGGTATTATAGGCTTTGAGGGAGTGTAGGGACGCCTTTATATGTGTAGCAGATTTCAATGCGGATTGGTGTGAGAGAAAATTAAGAAATTATTCAGGGGTTAGAACAAAAACACAGCAGGTAGGATGTTTGCCCTGCATAGAGACAACTGGGTTTGATCCTCAACATACCATATGGTTCCCTGAGCCTGCATAAGTAATTTCTGAGTGCAGACCCAGGAGTAACCCCTGAGCACCTCTGGGTATGGCCCCAAAACCAAAAGAACCAAACAAACAAATTATTCAACACCAGAGCAATAGTACAGGTAGGGCTATTGCCTTGCATGTAGCTGAGCCAAGTTTAATCCTTGGCATCCCATATTGTCCTCCAAGCACTGCCAAGAGTGATTCTTTTTTTTTTTTGGGGGGGGGGGGGACAGGGGGTTTGGTCACACCGGGCAGCGCTCAGGGGTTACTCCTGGCTCTATGCTCAGAAATCGTCCCTGGCAAGCACAGGGGACCATATGGGATGCCAGGATTCGAACCACTCTCCTTCTGCATGAAAGGCAAATGCCTTACCCCCATGCTCTCTCAGGCCCCATTCAAGAGTGATACTTGAGTGCAGAGCCAGGAATATCTTCTAAGCACTGCCACGTGTGGCCAAAAACAACAATGAAGGTTTAGCAATTCAGATCTATGCTTATAATTTTTGGGTGTTGCTTTTGGGCCACAACCAGCAGTGCTCAGGGGTTACTCCTCGCTCTGCACTCAGAAACTGCTCCTGGCAGGTTTGGGGGACCAAACCCAGGTTCATCCTGGGTCAGGAGCGTGCAAGGCAAACGCCCTACAGCTGTGCTTTCATTCCAGTGTGTAGACCTATAATATTTTAAAAAAGCAGAGAAATCATGAATATGAAAACTCAGAATACTGCTTGCCCTTGCAGGGGAGGAAGAGGAAGGAGCTACCAGGAAGTCTCCCAAATATTGCAAATGCATCTCTCAAGTCGTTCCTAAACCAAGGGACTGTGTACACCTTGGGAGAAGGCCCAAAGGGCTGAGACGCAGGAAAAGGTCCCTCTCAAGTACCAGAAGTACCCTGAGCACTTCTGGGAGCAAACACCGCCCCCCCCATAGTTCTGGTGCCTGCCCTACCCAAAGTAGAAGAAAAACAGTAAAATGAAACTGAAACTTTAGGGTCTGCTTTCATTCTTTTACTCTTGGCAGCTCCCCCATGGGGCTCAGAAATAATTGCCTATGCAAACAAGAGCATCTAGTAAAAGCATGCCTGTGATTCAAGGCAGGCAAAGCTCTGCTTAGAGCATAGACATGCAAATCACTCTTCCATCTGCAGAGGGGTGGAATAGCTAGAATGTTTAGGGCTAAGGGGCTGGAGATAAAGCACAGGGGTAGGGCGTTTGCCTTGCATGTGGTCAACCCTGGACAGACTCCAGTTCGAATCCTGGCACCCCATATGGACTCTTAAGCCAGCCAGGAGCAATTTCTGAATGCAGAGCCAGGAGTAACCCCTGAGCAATGCTGGGTATGACCCAGGAAAAAAAAGAATATTTAGGGCTATGCAACACACTTCACCACAGTGCGCAGTGTTCAGTGGATATGGAGATACATAAATTCAAGTTGTTTTCATATAGCCCTGAGATTATCTTCACGTAATACTTAATGCCCAGGGGCCCATGGGGCCGGAGAGATAGCACAGCCGTGTTTGCCTTGCAAGCAGAAGACCTAAGGTGATTGGTTCGAATCCCTGTGTCCCATATGGTCCCCTGTGCCTGCCAGGAACTATTTCTGAGCAGATAGCCAGGAGTAAACCCTGAGTGCCACTGAGTGTGGCCCCAAAACAAAAACAAACAAAAAAAAAATACTTAATGCCCAGATTAAAGTAAGAAAAAAATAATTTCACCCCTTGGGGCCACAGTGATAGCATAGTGGGTAGGGTATTTGCCCTGTATGCAACTGCTCTGGGTTTGATCCCCAACATCCCATATGGTCCCTTGAGCCTGTCAGGAGTGATCCCTTAGTGTAGATCCAGGAGTAAGCCTGAGCATTGCTGAGTTTGGCCTCAAATATATATACATAACCCCTTGAATGTTCCCTTTTACTTTTCATTTCACTCTGTAAAACTCTTCAGATATGTTTACAGTAATTATGAGTTACTGTAATAATCATATTTTAAATTGAACTTTTAAAACCTTGGTCATGGGACTGGAGCGATAGTATAGCAGTTAGGGCATTTGCCTTGCTTGCTGCCAACCCAGGTTTGATCCCAGGCACCCCATATAGTTGGTTCCCCTTCAAACACTCTAGGAATGATCTCTGAACACAGAGCCAGAAGTAAGCCCTGAGCAACGTGAAATATGGCCCCCAAAAGAAAGCAATAAATAAATGATGTCTTGTTTATAAGTTTTTCAAAGCTTTTCAATATTCTTTGGAAGGGGAATATTTGATCAGTGTACATTTCACGTCTCTGAAAATAAACCATAAACCAAAGGGACTTCTAAAGGGTGAATTTTTTTTTGTTTGTTTTTTTGTTTTTGGGTCACACCCGGCAGTGCTCAGGGGTTACTCCTGGCTCCATGCTCAGAAACTGCTCCTGGCAGGCACGGGGGACTATACGGGGCACCGGGATTCGAACCGATGACCTTTTGCATGAAAGGCAAACGCCTTACCTCCATGCCATCTCCCGGGCCCCTAAAGGGTGAATTTTATGGCGAGTTAAAAGTCAAAGGATTTTACTTCTGGGATTAAGATTCTAATATTCTAATATTAATATTAATATTAATTAGATTAATTAATTAGATTAATGTTCTAATATCCGGGGCCAGAGAGATAGCATGGAGGTAAGGCGTTTGCTTTTCATGCAGAAGGATGGTGGTTCGAATCCAGGCATCCCATATGGTCCCTTGTGCCTGCCAGGGGCGATTTCTGAGCATAGAGGCAGGAGTAATCCCTGAGCGCTGCCAGGTGTGACCCAAAAACAAAATAAAACAAAAAACAAACAAAAATAAAAAAACAAGATTTTAATATCCAGGTGTTTAAATGAGTGCCTAACACATTGATCACATCTGACAAGCACTCAGCCGTCTCCAAATCTCCAAACAGGCCTGCTGTCCTCGCCCCGGCAGAATGCTGCCTGCCTGTACACTGCCTGGCATTTTGTTGGCTCTCATAGCACCCGCCTTTGTCCCTATGGCTCTTCAGAGCGGTTACAAGATCCTTTTCAGTCTGACCAATAGATATAAATAGAAACCTGATTCTAGAACTTTCAGGAAAGCACCTCTTTTCCCAGCCTGAGAGGAGAAAAAACCTCATTTGGCACTATCTCAATCTCTTGCTCTCAGTCTCTCTCTTGTCTCTCTCTCCCCCTTCTATCTGTCTCTCTCTCCTCCCTTCTCTCTCTCTCTCTCTCTCTCTCTCTCTCTCTCTCTCTCACTCTCTCTCTCTCTCTCTCTTCCTCCCTCCCACCTATCTTTCACAATTTCCCTACTTAGAATCTGGACACCATTTGTACAGGGCATTTGTGCTGAGACCATGATGAAAACAGAAGGTAGGTAAGTAATTGCTACAAGTCTACTCCAAACCCAGGTGCGTTCAATCCCCGACATCCCATATGGTTTTCCAAACCTGCCAGAAGTAATTTCTGAGTACGAGCCAGAAATAACCCCTGAGAGCTGCTGGGTGTGCCCCCAAAACAAACAAACAAATACTTCTTCATTGATTAAGCCCTAGTCAGTGGTACTGCATTCTCTGTGGACCAGTAAAATCTGCTATGGTGGTGAGCACAATAAGCAAAAGTGATGCCACATTTCTACCGACTGGCACCAAAATTCACCCGTCAATTTTCTAGGGGAAACGAAGCTCGTACCTTCATAACAGTCGTCTGTTTCCAGCCACACCGGTAGGTCCTTGCTATCTGAGACGTCAACTGGGTCTCCTTTGTCAGCTGCCTCCACTTCCCACAGTCGGGCTTTGTGCACTGAACCTGGACAGGACACAGCAAATCCAAATTAATGCACCAACTGGTCTGGGGCAGGCTCCTGGCTTCTGCCATTTTCCCACTTGACACTTCGAAGCTTCAGCATTTCTCACGGCCCCCCTCTCTCTTTCCTACTTTGACCCAAACAGTCCACTTTGTACCCGGATTTCTGATTCTATTTTTTGGGGGGGTCACACCCGGCAGTGCTCAGGGGTTACTCCTGGCTCCATGCTCAGAAATTACTCCTGGCAGGCACGGGGGACCATATGGGGCACTGGGATTCGAACCGATGACCTTTCGCATGAAAGGCAAACGCCTTACCTCCATGCTATCTCCCAGGCCCCTCTATTTTTATTTTTGGTTTGGGAGCCACACCCAATGGCACTCAGGGGTTACTCCTGCTCTGTGCTCAGAAATCACTCCTAGGGGCCGGAGAGATAGCATGGAGGTAGGCGTTTGCCTTGAATGCGGAAGGACAGTGGTTGAAATCCATATGGGATGGTCCCCCAAGACTGCCAGGAGTGATTTCTGAGCGTAGTGCAAAGAGTAACCCCTGAGCGCTGCCGGGTGTGACCCAAAAACAAACAAAAAAGAAACAAGAAATCACTTCTAGCAGGCTTAAGGGATCATATGGGATGCCAGGGATCGAACCCAGGTCTATCCTGGATCAGCTACATGCAAGGCAAATGCCCAACCACTGTGCTATCACTCTGGCCCTGATTTCTGATTCTAAAGTAGTTCAGGAAAGTGACTGGGGAAGGGGCTTAAAAGTTGTCAAAAAGGGTGTTCCAATTCTCACCTACAGAGGGAAATTTGGGTTCAGCTGATCAAAAAGCACATGGGACACACTTGGGGAACCTGAGATTCCATGCCATTACATCCAAAGAATTTAATTTGCTGACAAATGTTTATTTATTATTGGTTTGGGGATCACACTTGGCAATGCTCAAGGGTTCCTTCTTTCCCTGCAGTTAGGAATTACTTTTGGCAAGCTCAAGGGACTGAACATGGGTCAATCGCCAGGAAGGCAAGCGCCCCACCATTACTGTCATCTGGCCCCCTTTGAGAAAATTTAAATATAGGAGACTCAGATCTGATTTCCAGAACTGCCTGGTTCCCAGAGAACCACCAGAAGCGACCTCCTTAGTACTGTAAATAGGAGGCACTGAAAGCTGTCAGATGTGGCCCCCAAACCAAAATTAATTAAAATGTGATTTTCTGGGACCAGAGCAATATAACACAGCAGGTAAGGCCTTGAAAGTGGCTGATCCAGGTTCTAGTCCCATGGTAGTTCTCTGAGCAGCACCTGAAGTGATTCTTAAATGCAGAACCAGGAGTAACCCCTGAGCACCTCCAGGTCTGGCCCCCAAACCAAAATGAAAGAATAATTATAAAACAGGGGCCAGGCGGTGGCGCTGGAGGTAAGATGCCTGCTTTGCCTGCGCTAGCCTAGGACGGACCGAGGTTCGATCCCACGGTTTCCCATATGGTCCCCCGAGCCAGGAGCGACTTCTGAGCACATAGCCAGGAGTAACCCCTGAGCATCACTGGATGTGGCCCAAAAACCAAAAAAAAAAAAAAAGAAGAATTATAAAACAAAATTTGCTAGCACAGTGGCGTTTGCCTTGCAAACAGCTGACCCAGGACCAAAGGTGGTTGGTTCAAATCCCGGTGTCCCATATGGTCCCCTGCACCTGCCAGGAGCTATTTCTGAGCAGACAGTCAGGAGTAACCCCTGAGCACTGCAAAGCCAAAAAAAAAAAAAAAATTGCTTTAAGTTATAGATCAATAAGTAATAATGAGAGAGCTGCCAAGCAATCTCGATCTTTCACTGATGCTTTCCAGGACCATGAAGTCTTTTCCTCTTTACCCAATAAGGCAGCTGCTGGTCCGCCATGAAAGCTTTGGGGCTGGGCTCACTCTTCCCATTGCTGGTCCAGATTTTTTTCCATGATGCATATTTGTCATATCCATCTTTATGGCTGAAAAAGAAACAAATCTATCAGCTACTAGCCAAACAGACCTTTCAAAAATGGGAGGGAAGTTAATAAATATTTTCTAAGTGACAAAAAGAGCCATAAATAAGGAAGATTTTTGTTGGTTTGTTTGTTTTAGAAGACATTGTTTTATTTTTGTTTTGTTTTGTTTTGTTTTTTTGGGTCACATCCGGTGGCGCTCAGGGGTTACTCCTGGCTCTGTGCTCAGAAATCGCTCCTGGCAGGCACGGGGGACCATATGGGATGCCGGGATTTGAACAACCGCTGGTCCTGAGCTGGCCGCTTGCAAGGCAAACAACCTACTGCTGTGCTCTCTCTCCATTGGAAGACGTTGTTTTAACACCTGCCTTGGGGTTGAGATTAAGCTCAGTGACAAAACACCTGGCTTTTTTTTTTTTATGCATAAGACCCTAAATTTAATCCCTGGCACATCCAAATTATATAATAAAAGTAATATGATTGGGACCGGAAAGATAGCATGGAGGAAGGGCATTTGCCTTCCATGCAGAAGGACGGTGGTTCGAATCCCTGCATTGCATATGGTCCCCTGATCCTGCCAGGAGCGATTTCTGAGCATAGAGCCAGGAGTAACCCCTGAGCGATGCCAGGTGTGACCCAAAAACCAAAAAAATAAATAAATAAATAAAGTAATATGATGAAGATTCATTTGTAAAGTCAGATACTCACAATAAGAGGTGATATACTGTTTTCAATTAGAAAATAGAAGTATAATTAATACTTCTAAATTAAATATAATTATAAAATACTTTATATATATCTACTATATAATCATATATTATATATGTTTATTATATATAACACATCATATGTTATGTTATACATAATGACACATAATATGTAACTATAATATATTGAATATAAAATTTTATATGATCTATAAAACACCCATCTTCCAGCCCCCTCATCTAACATCCTCCCGAAAACCTTTGCCCCCTCTTAGGAGCTATCTCAGAAAGCAAAGCAACTCCCAGATTTTTTAGCACTTGGTGGCCTAAAGACACTAAGTATCATTCGCAAACTATAGTGTTCAAAGTTCTGACCCAGCACAGGCCTGGCAGAAGCAGTAAAGTAAATCAGCAAACAAAGGGTTGCCAGTCGCTCGGCTGTCCCCCTGACCTGCCCCTCAGCACCCCAACAAAACCCAAACCTCAGTGAACAAACCTTCTGTAGTAGTGGTCAAAACATTCATTGCAGAAATGTTCCCCACAGGAGAGGTGATACCACCGGGATGTGTAGCCATTTTTGGCACATCTGATGGGAGCAAAAAGAAAAAAAACTTTATAAAGGACAAAGGACAATTTTTCTGTTTTATTTTTTGTTGGGGGGACCACACCCAGTCACTCTCAGGGGTTACTCCTAGCTCTGCACTCAGGAATTACCTTTGACAGTGCTTGGGGTTATCATATGGGATACCAGGAATCGAACCAGGGTTGGCTGCATGTGAGGCAAACACACTCACCACTGTGCTATTGCTCCGGCTCATGACTGTCATTTTATTTTTTTTTATGGTTTTTGGGTCACACCCAGCAGTGCTCAGGGGTTACTCTTGGCTCCATGCTCAGAAATTGCTCCTGGCAGCCACGGGGGACCATATGGGGCACCGGGATTCGAACCAATGACCTTTTGCATGAAAGGCAAACGCCTTACCTCCATGCTATCTCCCAGGCCCCATGACTGTCATTTTTTTTTTCGATTTTTTTTTTTGCTTTGTTTTTTGGGTCACACCCGGCAGTGCTCAGGGGTTATTCCTGGCTCCATGCTCAGAAATTGCTCCTGGCAGGCATGGGGGACCATATGGGGCACCGGGATTCGAACCGATGACCTTTTGCATGAAAGGCAAATGCCTTACCTCCATGCTATCTCCCGGGCCTCATGACTGTCATTTTTTAAAAAGCAAGAAGAGGGCCTTGCACATAGCCGATTCAGGATGGAAGGTGGTTCAAATCCCAGCATCCCATATGATCCCCTGAGCCTGCTAGTAGCGCAGAGCCAGGAGTAATCGCTAGAGTGCCACCAGGTGTGACCCAAATCCACCCCCCCACCCAAATATAAAAAGCAAGAAGAAAGGCTGGAGAGGCAGTACAGTGGGAAGGGTCAGGCCCAGTGCAGAGCTGAGGTGCCATGTCTGCTGAATCTGTCTTCCAGGAGCAGTGAAATCAAGGCGGGGGCGACCCCTAGGCCAGGACACCCACCTTTCAGAAGCACTGGCGAAGCACACAGGGCAGGCGACCGTGCACCCTGCCTTCTCACATTTCCGGTACTTCTTCTCCGACCCGCCATCCTCGTCTTCATCTGGGATCTCTGTGGCCTTTTTCTTGGCCTGTGGGAGAAGCAGCAGAAATGAAGGCGCTGGCCCAGGATGGGCAGGAATGGACACGCTTTGGGGGATTCCTGCACTCACTATCAGGCAATTCTCACCACCACCCTGGGAATGCCACTGTGAGAATCCTGTGCTGACTGGGAGTTTTTCTCAGCAAACAGCCAAATAAGTCCCTACAGGGGCCGGAGAGGTGGTACAGTGGTAGGACATTTGCCTTGTACGTGGCTGACCTAGGACGGACCGTAGTTCAATCCCCCAGCGTCGCATATAGTCCCCCAAGCCAGGAGCAATTTCTGAGTGCATAGCCAGGAGTAATACCTGAGCATCACTGGGTGTGCCCCAAAAACAAAAACAAAAACAAAATCGGTCCCTACAAAGGCTGCTCTCAGAGGAAGGTGGAATTAGATGCTCTGACTATGACACAAACACTAGGAAAATTCTGGAACAATAGCATCTAGTGGGTAGGCTGCTTGCTTTGCATGCAACTGACTTAGCTTCAATTCCCAGCACCCCATATGTACCCTGAGCCCTGCCAGGAGTGATCCCTAAGTACAGGACCAAAAGTAAGCCTTCAGTACCATCAGTAATGGCCCCCAAACAAAACCCCCCAAAAAAGGATAGGGGCTGGAGCAATAGCACAGTCATAGGGCATTTGCCTACGTTCAATCCCTGGCATCCCTTATGGACCCCTGAGCCTACCAGGAGCAATATCTGAAAGCAGAGCCAAGAGTAACCTGAGCCCCGCTGGGTGTGGCCCCAAAACAAAACAAAGAAAATAAAGCAAGAAAAAGTGATCAAATAGCCCGTCCAAAACAGGCCTGGCTGAGCTCACAGTCCAGACACCAACACTATGACATTTGCCTTTCTCCCTACCTCACATGGCCCACTCTACTCCTTAACTGTGGACCCTTAACTCATAAGCAGTTGTGTAATTTTTTTATTTTTAAATAATTTTTTTATTTTTGGTTTTTGGGTCACAACCAGTGGTACTCAGGAGTTAGTCCTGGCTCTGCACTCAGAAATCATTCTTTGCAGGCTTGGGGAACCATTTGAGATGCTGGGAATCGAACCACCATCCATCCATCCTAAGTTGACCGCAGCAAGATAAAGGTCCGTGCGCAAGGTAAATGCCCTACTTCTGTGCTATTGTTCCAGCCTCTATGTCTAATTTTTTTTTTTTGGCTTGCGGCTTAGGGGCCACACCCAGTGACGATCAGGAATTACTCCTGGCTACGTGCTCAGAAGTTGCTCCTAGCTTGGCCGAGTTGGGGGATGGAGGGTTGAATCTTGGTCCACGTTAGGTCAGCTGCATGCAAATCAAATGCCCTACCACTGTGCCACTGCTCCAGCCCCCAATGTATAATTTAAAAAAAAAAAAAAGGTTTCAAACCAAAATTTCTTTTTGACTATTTGTGATTGATAACTATTTGATTCAAATGTATGTGGGGGCAGGGGAAATGGGTTAAGGACCATGGTCTGCAATGCTCAGTTGCTTTTGGCTCTGAGCTCAGGAATCAATCCTGGCAGTGCTCGGGGAACCATATGGGATGCCAGGGATTGATTGCAGGTTGGCTGTGGGCAAGGCAGACACCTACCCGCTGTACTATCTCTCTAGCCCCTGTATACTATCTTATGTGCCTTATTTTATTTCACCCAGGATCTGGTAAAAAAAAAAAAAAACACTCCTTGGGGCCGGGTGGTGGCGCTGAAGGTAAGGTGCCTGCCTTACCGCGCTAGCCTTGGGCGAACCGCGGTTCGATCCCCCGTGCCCCATATGGTCCCCCAGGCCAGGGGCGACTTCTGAGCGCATAGCCAGGAGTAACCCTTGAATGTCACTGGGTGTGACCCCAAAAAAAAAAAAAAAAAAAAAACACTCCTTGGCATTCCAGAGAGATGGTATCTGCTTTGTACATGGAATGGGTACAATGCCAATGGTCGCACGCTGGCCCAGGCAGGTTTGTTACCTGAGTAACACCAGATAATGCTAAAAATAATGTTTCTTTTCCTTAGGCAAAAGGGGTCATGAATAAAAAAAAAAATGTTTAAGCCCTGCCTCACATATGCTTGGTTTATACCATGAGTACCTGGTGATTCATTTCTCCACGAGGCCGCAAGGCCTTTGAGAAACAGAAGTACATCTTTTCCTTTCACTTTTGGGCCACTCCCAGCGGTGCTCAGAGATTATTCTTGCCTCTGTGCTCAAGGAATTACTCCTAAGAGGGTTTGGGAGACCATATGGGATTGCAGGATTGAAGGAGAGGGCAGCAGTGTGCAAGACAAGTGCAAATCCCTGCTGTACTATTGCTCCAGCCTCCCGAATTATATCTTTTAATCTCCAATTCCTCGGGTGCAATTCTGAAATTTCTGTGTGCTCAAAACAAACACGCCTGTATTATGGGGAGCCTCAACAGCTGCAGCCACACCCACCCCCATCATGCAAACACATCAGCCCAGTTCTACTGGAGCAAGCAAGCAGCTGCATACACAGCCTCACAACGCCTCCAAATTCAGCGACACTGACCACCCAGTAGAACACAGCAAATTAGGCAGGAAAGTAGCATAGATGGCAACTAAGCTCAATAAACAATAAACAGTAACACAGGTTCTTTTTTTTGTTTTGTTTTGTTTTGTTTTGTTGCTTGTTTTTGGGCTACACACAGCAGCAGTACTCAGGGGTTACTCCTGGCTGTCTGCTCAGAAATAGCTCCTGGCAGGCACAGGGGACCATATGGGACACCCGGGATTCGAACCAACCACCTTGGTCCTGGATCGGCTGCTTGCAAGGCAAATGCCGCTGTGCTATTTCTCCGGGCCCAGACAGAACAATTTTCACAAATTTGCTTCAACTGAAGTATTTTTAATCAACAATCTCATTAGCCATTTAGTTGTAACAGGCAATACAAAATAAAAAATGTGGGGCCGGACGGTGGCGCTGGAGGTAAGGTGCCTGCCTTGCCTGCGCTAGCCTAGGACGGACCACAGTTCGATCTCCCGGTTTCCCATATGGTCCCCCAAGCCAGGAGCGACTTCTGAGCGCATAGCCAGGAGTAACCCCTGAGCGTCACTGTGTGTGGCCCAAAAACCAATAAATAAATAAATAAATAAATAAATAAATAAGAAAATGTTGTGCCAGGGGCCAGGGAGATAGCACAGTGGTAGGGGTGTTAACCTTGCACGCAGCCAACCCAGAACGAACCCGGTTCAAATTCCAACATGCCATATGGTCCCCCAAGCCTGCCAGGAGCTATTTCTGAGCTCAGAGCTAGGAGTAACCCCCGAGGACTACCGGGTGTGGCCCAAAACCCAAAAATAAATAAAATAAATAAAAAAATATTTTTGTGCTGCTCATGGGGCATGCATGGGGGCAACGGTGGGAAACTGGGGACAACGGTTGAGTGAAGATCACACAGGTGGTGAGGCTGGTGTTGAAACACTGTATGCCTGAAACAACTGTATTATGAGCACCCATATAAACCACGGGGTTTCAATAAAGTAAAAAATACAATAAAATAAAAGGCAAACAAAATAAAAGCATGTCAAATAAGCGTATGAGTAATACCTGCCTCCCGGAGCTCCGCAAAGGAAGGTTATCTGGAAAATGATCAAAAGGCGCTTTCTTCTTGGTCCTCCCCCGTAAGGTTGCCATTGTCTTGGGCAATCTGCAGGAAGACAAGAATGAACCATTATAGACGGGCACCTGCTAACAGACTGGAGGGACGTCATGCAATTCAGTAAATGAGGGGACAAGCTTTGTCAGCTTTGTCATTAGAATGCCTGCGGGTCCAGCCATCACACCCAAGTGGCTGAGCCGTGGAAGTCTCGGCAATGGAAATCTCTTCCTCTCAGAGACAGCAAGAGGGAGTCAAGAGTCTTGATGACATGGAAGGAAACACCTGGCCTGGCATATTAAAAAGA
>PVKC010031296.1:0-14585 GCA_004027635.1 Crocidura indochinensis
GAGATGCCCAGCGGAGACATGATTTCCAGCTCCACCAAGATGGTCTCAGTGATGCCACCACACACCACGAAGCAATCGAAGCGATTAAAGAGGGACACGAAGTAGGCTTGCAGACCCAAGCTGTACATTTTCACCAGCATCTCGCAGGTGAATAGGGCCAAGAGGACTTTATTGGCAATATCTGGGGGAGACAAAATATGGATACGTTCAGGATCTCGTCTTTGAGATCTCAGAACCCTCTTCCCCCCATGGGCCATCTTCCAAACACTAGCGACCCTCTGTTCCCCATCACTACTAGCAGGTGTGTGTGGGATTATGGGATTTGCCTGTTTCTACCTCAATCCATATATGCCTTGTCACTCATTGGATGGAATTATCTTTGAATGTAGCACCTTGGATTGGTGTTGAGACCAGCTGGTCCCACCTTCCAGTTTTGATGTTTTCCCTCAGATTAAAAACTCGGATGGTAGAGGAAGTTGCCTCTTATATTTTCCAGATCTCCTAGGAGCTGGTGGCTTGGGGGTGTGACCTGCTAGGAGCTAAGGGTAATGTAGGGAACTCCTCTAAAGCCTTTTCTTTCTACATGCACGTGTATAATTATTTTCCAGACCACCATCTGATTCCAGGCCCAAGTCTCTCCACTGTTCTGATGTTGGAACCTGAGGACTTAATTCAATAGATGTGTTCTGCTTGTCTGCCAGGTATGAGTCCTGTTTCTGCTACCCTTCGTCCTGTAATGCTGTCTCATTCCAGATGGAAAGGGGAATCTTTCCACACTGTCTCTAGCCCCTTCCCCAAAGCCTATGAGTTTGTTGCTGCTTATTAATACCACAATTATTAATAGGAACATGTGAATGAAAGCTAATATGGTGAAAATGGGGTGGTGGGAAGTTACAAGAGGAACTGGTAATCTATTAAATTTAATTGGTCCTTTCAAATTTTGCCTGCCAAAAAGGAAGCTTGTCAAAATAGATCGTGGAAACATGCCTATAAGTTTTGCATGTAGAGTAAGGAAGATCTGCTAATATTGCTAAAAGCAACTGAATTTAAGAACAGTTTTAAGGGAGCCGAGTGGTGGCGCTGGTGGTAAGGTGCCTGCCTTGCCTGCGCTAGCCTAGGACGGACCACGGTTAGATCCCTCGGTTTCCCATATGGTCCCCCAAGCCAGGAGCGACTTCTGAGCGCATAGCCAGGAGTGACCCCTGAGCATCACCGGGTGTGGCCCAAAAACAAACAACAAAAAAAAAAAAAAAAGAACAGTTTTAAGGAATGGAGGGACAATATAGTAGGCCAGGCGCTTGCCTTGCATGTTTGATGTGTACCACATTTGGTCTTTGCATGCAGAGCCAAGTAAAAGACTTGAGTATTGTTACATGTGGCCTCAAACTAGAAAAATAGAAAAACAAGAGTAACTACTTATCAATGTCATGTCTCATGTCAGAAAAATCACACCCAGTAGGCCAGAGCAGGTACAAAACCAGACTGGACTTCTCAGGGACGTGAATATGAAACTCAGAGCAGACTCTGGGAAGTGTGAGTTTGGACAGTATGATCTTGGGGCACATGCCAAGAGCACTAGAATGAACACAGCTTCCAAAAGGGACAGGAGAAAGGAAGAGAGGTCTCTTCTGACTCCCAAGACCCCTGATCCTAGGTTGTCTTGGACTGAGGATAAAAAGAGGTCTAGGATTATTAATTAGGTCTAAGGTGTTTGATTTTTGCATGGTACAGACTGTGCCTTTTGTATACTCCATGTTTGCATAGGTGCACTCCATGTTTGCACACTTCTACTGTCCTTCATATTCATGCTCTCAAGAAGTGTTCTTCCACCCGATTGCCTATTGTTTAGGGAAGACTCAACTGCGCTGGTAGCCTGGCACTGAATGTACCTTGAATCTGTGTCAACCAGTCAGGCTGGTTGTAATGCTCTGAAGAAATGGTCAATGTGTTGAGAAACACCAGGACAATCACCAGCCAGTAAAATGTGACCGACTTCACAGCAGCCCTGCATCTTCTGCGATTAAATCTGTTCCAACGACGCCAGCGTCGGCTGAAAGAGAAGCAGCTATTAGGTCCCAAGAAAAGGGCTCTGGGCTGGAGAGATGGCATAGTGGTAGGGCATTGGCCATGTGCTCAGCCATCCTGGGATGAACCCGGGTTCAATCCCCAGCATCTCATATGGTCCCACCGAGTCTACCATAAGTGATTTCTGAGTGCAGAGACAGAAGTAACCCCATGCAAGGGCATTTGCCTTGCACGTGGCCAGCCCAGAACAGACCTGGGTTCGATTCCCGGCATCCCAGGTGGTCCCCTGAGCCTGCCAGGAGCAATTTCTGAGCACAGAGTCAGGAGTAACCACTGAGTGCTGCAGCCGGGTGTGACTCCCTCTCAAAAAGAAACAAACAAATGAAAAATACAGCTTCTAAAACTATTGACTTGCTTGTGTTATCAGTTTCCTTCCTGTGATTTTAGAGAACTACAAAATCTGTCACCTGCCACCTTCACACTGCTTAGAAGATCTAGGTATTCATAGCTTCGGATGCAGATGTCCTTGTACACAGCTGCATCTCCCATTCCCACCAGCTGGGATATGCTGAGCTGTCGGTAGGCTCAGCCACTTCATTATCAAGTACATCTTGCAAGGCCCCTCAGCCATCCCACTCAATTAATCAGCAGCAAGTGCCAAACACCAGTTTTCCTTTTAGGAGAAATTTCTATCCGGGACCCTTTTTGACTTTCCCAAGTTCTTCTGCTCAGGCAGAGCTGTCAGAGCTGAGAAAGACAATAGTTTTCAGCCTGCATCATCTGCTGCCCTTTCTAGCAAGAAATGTTGAGAGATAGCCTAAGGAGAAGAGCTAATATTAATGCATTATTTTTGGAGTGCTCACACCGGGTGACGCTCAGGGGTTCTCCTAACTATGCATTCAGAAATCACTCCTGGTTTGGGGGATCATATGGGACGCAGGGGGATCTAATTGTGGTTCATCTTAGGTCCACCACATACAAGGCACATTGCCCTACCGATGCACATGACTCTGGTCCCTTGATGCATATTTTTTATACAAACAGAATGGGCTGAATCCAACAGTCAGGAGTGATCCCCTTCCTGCTTTCAGTTCCTGTTTAGAATTAGAGAGCGTGTTCTTTCCCCAATCCCATCTCCCTGTGGGAAACCTTATCTGCCACGGCTGGCTTGGTGGCATGAGGGTAGACAAGGGCCTGCTGAGTGCAGCTGGCCATTCTGCAAAGGATGCTGCTTGCTGAGAGGGAAGAGGGCCTTGCCTCTAGGGACCTGAGTCAAAGAATCATCAGCTGCAGCCTCGACTGATTCAGCAGTGTGGCTCTGCTAAAATAAACTAAAATAAAATAAAATGTCACCCAAAGAGTAGGCAACGGAAGAGCTGTGTCAACGATTTAACAAGAACAAGCAAGATGGATTTTGTGGGTATGTTTTTTATGTGGATTTAAGGGCAAGAACAGTTGGAAAAGTGAAGATAGGTGAGATAATTGGGGGTCCAGGGGTTGGAGCAATAGTACAGCAGGCAGGACACTTGCCTTGCACAGAGATGGCCTGGGTTCAATACCCAGCACACATTTGGTCTACTAAGCCCTTGTAAGAAGGGTTCCTGAGTGAAGCCAGGAGTAAGCCCTAGATGCAGAATAGTGTGGCTAAACTCAAAACAAAATGAAACAAAAAAAATTTCCTAAAGAACATGCCAGGTTGTCATCCTCAAGGCTGGTTTCCTCAGACACAGAAGCAAGAGTAAGGCCAGTCTTGTTCAGTCTGTTGGCACTGCAGACTAGTTGCAAGTATTCCCCAAATCTAGGAGTTCTCATGGCCACCTCCCCTGAGTCATAGTGCTCACCACTTCTTGGCTCATGAAGAGTCGAAGACACCCTTTGACCAGGCCATGGGTATGAGATGTTAAAAGCATTGTATAGTGGTTAGAGTACTTGATTTGCATGATATACACCTCGGTTGATCTCTGGCATTTCATATGGCCCACTGAGCACTTCCAGGAGTGCAGAGCCAAGAGTAACCCCGAAACACTATCAGGTGTGGCCCAAAAAAGTAAAACACACACACACACACACACACACACACACACACACACACACACACAGAAACAAGGCAAAGCCTTGCCAGGCTATAGTAAATAAAAAAAATTAAAGAGAGAAAGAGAGAAAAGAGAGGGGGAAGGAGGAGGAGAAAGAGTAGGAGTGCTTGAAGGAGGAAAAGGAGGAGGAAGAGGAGGAAAGGCTGTAGGAAGAGGAGAAGGTAAACCTGGAGAAGGAGGAGGAGGAGGAAGAAGAAGAGGTAAGTCTGGAGAACAAGGAGGTAAGTCTGGAAGAAGAGAAGGAGGAGGAGGAAGAGAAGTTGGAAGAGGAAAAGGGGTAGGTACGCTTGGAGAAGGAAGAAGAGGAGGAGGAGGAAGAGAAGGAAGAGAGGGAAGGGGGGGTAAGCCTAGGGACAAATTATGACTTCTAATATACAGTGAGTGATCAATAACACAGATACTAAAAGAGCTGGTGACCCATGACTCCAGGAAGTCACAGACAGTTTCGGTTTCCTTCTTTGGAGTCAGGATGATGGAGAAGCAACTGACATACTCCTATGGGACATAGTTTGCAAGAATTTTCATGATCAAAATGGAGATTTTCTATCATTCAAGGTGGGCTATAAGTTAATGCATTCATTGTCCTGAGACAGCCCCCAAGTAAGTCCCAATGGGTGTCTTGACCCTACTGGTTTGCCTGAGGAAGAATATTTTGGGGGGAGGGTTTGGGCCACACCAGTGGTGCTCATGGTTTACTCCTGACTCTGCACTCAGAAATCGCTCCTGGCAGACTCAGGGGACCATATGGGGTGCTGGGGATCAAACTGGCTCAGTTGCAGGTTGGCTGCATGCAAGGAAAATGCCTTACCATTGTGCTATCACTTTGGGCTATGAGCCATTATATTCCAAAATATTTTATAATTAGAATAATTCCACATACACTCTATGACAATGGCCTCTTTCACTCCAGTGTGAATACTTTTGAGGTTTATCCATGTAGTTTTATCTACTGAGAGTTTCTCCCTTCTTTTTGGTGGGTGTTATTCCATCATATGGATGGACTATAATCTCTCTACAGTTCATATCTGTGTCAGTTCTAGTTTGATATCATAAATGCACATACACATCTGCATAAAAGAAACTGGGGTAAAAGCCATCTCTTCATTTTTCCCTTTGAATACCTCAGAAGAGGTGGTCGGAGGGTAAAAATAGGTTTAACTGTCCAAGTGTACTGCTATATGTGTGTGTATACACTTCACATACCATATTTTTCACTCTATAAGATGCATCATACCATAAGACGCATATAGTATTTAGATGAGGAAAACAAGAAAAAATAAAAGTCACAGCAGCCATCAACTAGTCTTAAATGTGTCTGTATGTGATGGTGAAAATGCCTTAAACTGATTGCTCATACTATGTGGTATGTATGTGCAATAAAGGGGGCAAAGCACTTTTTCTTCATCTTTTGGTGGAGGTGCATCTTATGGTACGAAAAATATGGTATATTATATATACTTCTATGTAAGTAATTATTAGTATATAATATATATTAAGATCTGTATCTCACTGATCTGCATCCTTGCTTTTTACTCAGTTTTTCAATGACAGCCTTTCTCCTAGAGAGGTGTTGGGTCCCACTGTGAGATCCACTGTATTTTTCTAATGGCTGAGGATCATTCCATGAACTGTTGTCAACCAGTTATTTGGTAACAGGAGTCTATAAATCTCTTGGCCATTTTATTATTTTTGTTTGTTTGGTTTTTGGCCACACCCAGTGATGCTCAGGGGTTACTCCTGGCTATGTGCTCAGTAATCAGCCCTGCCTTGGGGGACCATATGGAACACCAGGGGATCAAACCATGGCCTGTCCTAGGTCAGCGCAGGCAAGGCAAACACCAGGCTCTTGGTCATTTTAAATCGAGTTGTTTCTTTCATCTTATTACTATTCTTTGTACATTTTCTTTCATCTATATGAGATACTATTCCTTTATGAAATTGGCTTTTTAAATATTTTTCTTCCAAACTTTTGATCATAACTTTATTATCACTTTGGATAAGTTTTTAGCATGTCATCATTTGAATAGCATAGGTTTAATTTTGACAAAATATTATTTAATTATTTCCTATTCTGGAGAATGCTTTGGGTGTTACAGCCAAAAATACTTTTCCTGTCCCAAAGTGACCACAATTTTTTCTTTTATGTTTTTGTTTCAGAAATATTAAGAGATGCAAATTTTACATTAGTTCTTTTTTTTGGTTTTATTTATTTTTTTTTTTTTGGTTTTTGGGTCTCACCCGGCAGTGCTCAGGGGTTACTCCTGGCTCCATGCTCAGAAATTGCTCCTGGCAAGCACAGGGGACCATATGGGGCACCGGGATTCAAACCGATGACCTTTTGCATGAAAGGCAAACGCCTTACCTCCATGCTATCTCCCGGGCCCCCTTTACATTAGTTCTATGCATGCTCCATTCAAGTTAGCAAAAAACATGGGGAAATTAATGATAATTGACAAGTAACAAATTAATACAACAATTGACGTGCAACAAATTAGTCTGGATGTAGTACATAGTGATTTGATGTCTGCATATAAAGTCAAAGTTAATTTTTTAATACAGTGATAAAATATTTTCCTCTGAAAACACTGGTATGGAAAAAATTACACAGGTACATAGGTTCAGGGTTCACTGAGATTTTAATCAATGTATATAAGCTGAATCTGCAACCAAAAAAAACCCACAAACCCCAAACCCAGACTATCTCTAGCAACACAAAACACCTCTACTGAACCGTCTTCTGTGGACAACTTTAAAGAGAAAGTGGTGAGGGCGCTCTCCCTTGGTGAAACGACTCAGAGAAATATGAGTCCTTAGTCTGTGACAAAGGATTTGTTAATTATGGTATCGACTGTGTCAGGATGTAGAACAGGGGACCCTCAGCTCTATGACACAGCTCTTCCCAGGTGGAGCTGGCAGTTAGTTCCCAGACATGCTGGTCTTCTAGGGCTGGTCTTCTACATCCCACATAGCAAAAATCAAGTCAAGACCAATGCCCCACACAGTGTACAAATCCAAGCGAAAGAAATTCAGAAACCAGAATAAAAAACAGGATACTGACCTGAGTTTGGATTTGGAGATGGCTTGGCTGAAAGAAAAAAAAAGAATATGATTCCCATTAGGAAGCGTTCACACCCCTGCCCCCTCACTCGGCAGAGACAGGAAAGCCATGCACAGAAGCCTGAACTTGAGCACCCGCCCGTCCCAGACCCTCAGAGGGTCTAGGGTCGGCTAGGGTAGGGAGCAGAGCAGGGGAGGACGGGCCAGGCTGAGCACCCTGAGAGAGGGTGAAGGTGGGTTCCAGGCAAGAGAAGACTCTTAGCTGGATGCCCTGAGCAGCTCTTGCTCAAGCAGTGATGTCAGAGGTTCTTCTCCCCCAAATGAAGTCAGGGACACGGTTACTTTCTAGAAGCAGCATTTGCTGGTACTGCAAGGAACAGAAGCTCAAGGCTAGGAATCCCCACTCTGGATGCACAGATAAAACCGGGCAGGTAAGCAGCACCCTGTTTGGAGTGTCAGTTTTGTTACTGATGCAATAATGGGTGAGGGGGAGATGAACTCACACACTCCCCAGACTTCAGGATGCCCCAGGGGACTTGGAGGTGTTGGCACAGGGCAAATTCCTTTTCGCAAACTGTGAGTTTTCTGCCCATAGCATGCTCTTTTTATTGGCTTGTTTTTTTTTGGGGGGGGGGTTGTTTGTTTATTTGTTTGTTTTTTGAGCACACATGGCTGTACTCAGGAGTTACTCCTAGCTCTGTGCTCAGAAATCACTCCTGGCAGGCTCAAGGGACCATATGGAATGCCGGGGAGTACAAGGCAAACGTTCTACGGTTGTGCTATCCCTCCAGCCCCCATGCCCATAGCATGTTCTTTTTAGGAGCCTCTGCCCAAGAAACTGTGGAGCTGCCTTTAAAATGGTATCTGTTCTTCACAGAGATCAAACCTAAAGGATTCCAGCAGGATGCAAAGACAACACAACTGTGCAGGGCTTCCCCAAAGCAGATAGATTCTGTACACTTCAGACTGTAGCTCCCCCCACGCCCCCACCCCAAATCTCCCACTGCCACAGTCCAAATTATCTAGAAAAATAAGCCAATGGAAGTGATGGAATGATGGTTCTAGTATTAGGAGCGGGGGTGCAGGACTCTGGTTAAGTGTGATTAAGTGAACAGAGGTGTACAGGGTCTCTCCAGCCTGTTGCTGAGCACAAGGGTGGGAGACCCTGGGGGGCAGAGAGCATGGGGTGCAGTGCATTTTAGACAGCGATTCTGCCAGACAAGCTCTTATCAAAGCTCTGATGCCAGCACCAGACTTGGCCTTTTACCCCCACCGCCGGCACCCCGAAGGCCCAGCCTTGGCCGCGCCTCTTCTTTTCCACCAGCACCTAGTGGACACAGTGGAATGTGGGGTTACCTACCGGTCCACCCCATAGCAGAGGGGATGACTTACAGGAAGGGGTGATGGGAGATGCTGGAAGGGCAGGGGAGTCCTGAGTTAGGAGGTGCAAAGGGTTCAGGGTGAGGACATGACCCCTTGAAGGCTCAGAGTGCCATGAAGACCTGGGAGTGTCTTCTCCACATCTGCTTCTCTAGGAAGACTCAAAGGCACGGGGATTGCCACACTCACCAAATGTTCCCACAGCAGCCGTGGTTCTCGCCTTCACCACTTACGTTCTCCGTGTTGACAGACTCCGTTTCGCTGGTGGGCATGCTGGCTGTGGGCAGAAGAAAGTCTATTAGGCACTGCTGAGAGAGAGAGAGAGAGAGAGAGAGAGAGAGAGAGAGAGAGAGCAAAAATGAAAGAGAGTGGAGAATGAGAGGAAAGAGAGAGCACACACAGAGCAGGCTCACATAAGGCCATACTGGGTAGACTTTAAGGTTCTTGGCTGTGCCATGCTCAGACCACCTTCCAGGATCTACAGAAGGCCCAAGGAAGTTATTTTCCTCTAGAACCTTTCCAAGCAGACAGCCAGGAACCTCAACTGACTCCTGACCTCCTGGCATTTCCAGGTTTGCTTTGAGAAGGGATCAAAGCACCCCAGATATATACACCTACACGGTGTCCTGCAAACAGCCTGTGACTGAAATGCATATTTCCAAGTGAATTCTTATATGCATATTCTCAAGAGCAGGCATCAAACACCCAGAGAAGAGCCATAGAGCACCAAGCATAGAAACTTGTTCTAAAACTGAGAACTTGATTCACTTTTCTAGCACATTCCTGTGACATCTAAGTGCTTTGAGCTATTGAAGCTGATTCCCAAAAGGTGCTTTCCAATGCTGCTAGTATACAATTCCTACCAGCAGAGAAGTGAGCAGTCAGTCAGCAAAACAGACTGTGTTTCCAGGACACCAGACTTTGGTGGGGGGGCATCTCCCCACTTCATGGCACGATGCTGAACAGAAGTTGGGGGGACCTGTAAAATGCATCCTTGAGTGCCAGGGAACCCAGCACTCACCCAGAATCACCATGGAGCATGCAAGCGCCAAACTGTTCTCGTTCATTTGCTTAAATCCTTGAAGAACCCTGAGTTGGGAACTATCCTGTGCATGCACCAGAAACCAAAGGGGACATTAATACTTGCTTTGGGGCACCAGAAGAAGAACCAGCTTTCTGGAGGAGTTTAACTGTAGAAAGAATAGCCTCAAGGTCTGTCCCAAGAGTTTCTAAAGTGAGTTCAGATGGAAAGTTCTGCTTTTGGGTGAGAAGACAAGGGTAGAAGATGAAACATCCTCTAAACAGGCATATGTGGTGCCATGAGGAACAGATTTGAGGTGTCACAGCTGGATTTCTAGTAAGATGATGACAGCAGAATGTCATCATCCCTCAAGGCTCTGCCCACCTGGACCCTCTTAGCAAGGATACCCTAAGTTTCATATAAGTTGTCCATGGTGCTGCCATGCTGGGCAAGAAGGACTGGGCCCCTAGCTCAGGAAGAAGCTGGGTGCTAAAGACAATCTGATGGGGACCAGATTCAAGGACCCAGAGATCTGAGAAACACCTTTTCTGAGTGCCGCATATGATATCTTTTTGTTCTGTGAACTTTCAAGGGACTGTGCTGTCTGAGAAGAGTCTTAGTGGCCATACATGGAAGCAAATTAGGCAAAATTGTCTTAGGGAAAGACAGAAAAAGCAGCAGAAAGAGCACCAATAGCTTCCTCATAGGATAGCCTTTCCCAGCCATGTTAAGTCATCGGAAATCCCCAACTGAATGACTCATTTCTTCACTACTGCAAAAAATTTAAGGAGGTAATAAAATAAAACCCAGAAAACCACACAATCTACTGATGGGGAAAAAAACTGATAATGAAAGTATTCAGAAAAAGATACCACAGAGACACACAGCAGTCCATGCATTGTCCTTCAATACAGTTCCAGGCTTTGGCCTCAGCCAAAGGATGGAACACTTTGAAAATTCCAGTTTCCCGAATTTTCCAGGTTCCTCTTGTTAGGTTGCCTTCTTTCTCTTCGGGGACAGGACCAGAAAGATCTCACGAGAAGAGTAGGAACAGTCTTCTCTGTGGGTCATTTTTTCCTGGGGGCTCTTATCACAAAGGGACTCGGAAATTGAGAATGGCATGACCTGATCAGCGCAGCCCTGGGCAGGAATCAGCTTTCTCTAAGTCTCAGCATCCTGTTTATGATGGTGGCACTGATCTCTCTACCTGGAGGACCACTTCCACCTCACACAGTATAATTCTTTATATTACATCATTCTAAAACACTGAAGAACAAAATTTCCCCTGAACAGGCTTTACCTTGGAGGTTGTGGCTCTCCAGGGCATGTGAATTTTCATGCAGGAATTTTCATCCCATGACTAAAACTTCATTTATTATAAAACGTTTGGAGGTTCCCTTCACTCCCCCCACCCAACAACCTGGCATTACTCAGGGTTTAAGCCTGGCTGTGCACTCAGGGAATCAATCTGGTTGGTGCTCAAGAGATTATATTCAGTGGTCAGCCATGTGCGAGACCTAAGCCTTCTCTCTGGCTCTTAAAATTTCATTTTCCAAGTGATCTAATTAACGCAGGTAAATGAGAAACTACCTACAAGTAAGGGATGGACCGTCACCCTGCAGTCCTGATGCTCTGCTGGCCATCAAGTGAATGAATGACAAAGTGGTGGAGGTGGGTAAGGTAAAAATCAAATCCATTTCACCAGATTAAAAATCCAGAAAGGCCAGTCCTGGGACTTGGGCAGGACTGACTGAGGGAGAAAAGCACATGTTGTTAGACATTGCCTTTGTCATTCAGGTGGTGAAAGGTCTAAATTTCATCTGTCAGGTTCTTCGAGATGCCATTTTCCAATCTGCACAACAGAGCTGTCCTACTTGACAGGATTTCGAGAAAGAACTCAAGGAGATTCAACACACAGTGGCTCAGTCCAAAAAGGGCCCCCAGGAATGGGCAATCAGTGACACTCAGCTATGGTAATGACTTCTCCTGTGGTTCTGGAAGCAAGTGACAATCCCCTTGTGGTGTAGACACAGCATAACTGCCCTTGAACTGATGAATGTGACCCAAAAACCAATAATGAATAACTAAAACTTTCCACCCTTCACTTATGAGATGCTTAATTTTTCATGTTAATAAAATAATATGGATTTTACTTCATCCCAACAGGTTTCATCTACAGTCTTGCACTCCTTCTCATTCACTCCAGAATCACCTTTAGGGTATCCCTGAGTAGCAAGGTCAAACAGATCCAAATTCAGAAAGCTTTCTGAGAATACTGGGCTGGTTTCTCTCCCTAAGAGAAACTTTAGGGATCCTTGCCAAGTTACAAGGCCAGAGACTCTGCTCAGGGTGAGACCGTGGGGGCACTCACATGCCCTAGCAGTGTTCAGGGGTCAATCCTGACTCTGTACTTAGGAATTACTCCGAGAAAACTTAGGGGAGCCATATGGGATTCTAGGGAACGAACCTGAGCTCTACCCCCTGCGCTATCCTTCCAGCCCCCTTGTTTATTATTTTAAAGCTCGAGGGGACTAATCTGTTAGAACAGGAGAGTAAGACTTAGGTGCTTACAAGAACAAACTGATCCACTTCTGAGAACTCAGACTGGCATATTGGAATGCTGCACTGGTGAAGGGGGGTGTTTTTTTTGATGACTGAAACTCAACTACTAACATGTTTGTAATCATAGTGCTTAAATAAAGATATTATCATTAGTTATTAATATTAAAAATGATGGTCCATCTGCTCTCTGCTACCCATTCCCTTGTAACCACACAGTGAGTTCTGAGATCTACTGGAATCTGTGTTCTGCTCTCAGCAGATGTACACCCCTAGATTGGTATATTCATAAATTCTAGAAATCAAAAAATCTCCAAAGCCAAGTTAACATGCTCTCTATCACCCTGGATTGGCTGACCTAGTGGTCTTTAGAAAGGCCTTAAAACCTGGCAGGGGCAAGCAAACACTTGCAGGCAATCATCCCAGTATGGGCCATGGGTTGGAGATCCTGCAAGTATCAAGTTTCTAGGGTAACCAAAGGGATTTACCATATTTTTCATACCATAAGACGCACTCCCCCCCCCAAAGTGCTTTTTCTGAAACAAATACCACCTGGAGCTTAAGCCTAAGTGCAGGGGAGGAGGGCATCTAAAAACTGTGTCTTATGGTCAGGTGCATATGGTCAGAGAGAAAAAATATGGCAAGTAGGAGGAAGTCCTAGTAAGTAAAATCCATATACTGATGAGGAAACCCAACACTCACCCCACTTGGCAGCCACAGGCCCTGAACCTCATTCAGGGAGGCACAGCACTCTCCCATGGTGAAACTCAGTGTGAGCTGCTGGCTTTGGTGAGTCCATGTACGGAGTGCAGGAAGTGAACCCCCTTACTTATGGGCATTAGTCCCCTACTACAATAAACCAGGACACCATCTGCATGGGATAATCTGGAAGCTCTTTGCCCTATTGCAGTCCAACAAGTTCTAGTTTTGTTTAGGGAGGATTATTATTATTATTATTATTATTATTATTATTATTATTATTATTATTATTATTATTATTATTATGAATACTTTAATCTTTGCCAAATTGAATCTGGGTGAACCCAGGCATCAGGCAGGCAAGTCTGTAATGGGGGAATAGGGTACAGGGACCAGGACTTTTTGTTTTTTGTTTTTTGTTCACACCCAGTGGCACTCAGGGGCTATTCCTGGCTCTGCCTTAGAAATTGCTCTGGCCCAGGCCAGGACTTTTATGTTGTTCTAGGCCTGTGTCTTAGCGGAGTGCTCCAAAAATGAGCCCGAGGTTTAGCTCATGGATACTTGGAGAAGGGACTATGGGGCCTTCCCTAGATATTTGGACTAAGACAGTGGACAAGTAGGCTGTCCTACTTGCAGTGTTTCTCCTTCAGATGTTACATAGGACCCAGATGCCATCTGGGGGATGCCACACAGAATCAACCAATCAATTGAAAGAAAAGTCTCCCATGCCAGTACGATAACTAGCATTGTTGCTCTACAAATGCTCAACGACATTTTATTAATGTGCGAAAACATCCTCTCTGCTTTCCAACAAAACCTTTATCTCTACTTCTCTCTCATGGAGACTGAAGAATTCTAGAGAAGATGGGTGTCTTTTTCGTCAGTACCTGAGCACTGATATTTTTCCCCCTAATCTCTTACACGAGCTGCTGGATAATCCTGGCTCTAAGGTCCTTTGACCTCTCACCTGCTAGAACTACTTTTTTTCCCCTTTGTCAAAAGGAAGCATCCACGGACCACCCAACAATATATGCAACACCCCGGATTTTTCCCTGCTGTTCACCAGGAAGGCTCTGTCCTGCCCAATTCCCAGGAGGGCTAAGAGGACCAAGTCCTGCTCACTTCCAGGAAGAACAGAGTGGCGAAGGTGGTGGCAGTAGCTGGGCTGAGACCCGGCCAGGTGGCGCCAAGTCCAAAACACCCCTCTCTTCTCCTTGAGATAAGTTTCCATTATACTCAGGAGTTCTCTGGGTATATCTCTTTGTGTCCCGGCTTCTGAATTCTCACTTCTTCTTTTAGTTTTTTAGTTTTTTATTTTTGGGTCACACCTAGCAGCACTCAGGGGTTACTCCTGATTTTGCACTCAGAAATCACTCCTGGCAGGCACGGGGGACCATATGGGATGCCGGGATTCAAACCATACAGTCTGTCCTGAATCAGCTGAATGCAAGGCAAACACCTTACCACTGTGCTATCTCTCCAGCCCCAAGAATTCTCACTTCTGAAAAGAAGCCAGGAGGGGTTGGGGATGAAGAGAGGCGGCATGGCTGAGTAGTGACAGAGAGTGGCCTCCCCAGGACTTGAGTCTGGGCTCAGAAGCTTGTGCTCCCATCAATTGTCCATGATGAGCAGAGCAGTCACTGTGTCATCGCCCAAAGCTACCTGCCCATGTCTGTGAGCTGGGGACATGCTTTAGCATCCCGGAAACAGTCTTAGGGAATGTGGGTCAAGGCAAGAACAAGGTTTCTGTC